>WNWK01006906.1:52500-100003 GCA_009830355.1 Cherax destructor | reverse complement strand
TGATTTTCCCTTTCTTCCAGCCAGCGTTTTTCATCGACCTTGTTGAATTTATGGGGGGGGTTTACATGTTTTTTTTCAAAAACCAAACCCTTTCAGAAAATTTTTGGACGGGGGATCGCCATTTAGTCCCGCCCTTTTGCGAACCTATATATGGAACTTTTGGGAAACCCGAGCGATTTTCCACTATTATTCCCTCTTCTGTCACCTGGCTTCGTTATGTTGACGACATTCTCTTATAACCCCCAGACCTTCAACTTAAAAGCCTCCAACCAATCAACCAGGTTGAGCCAATAATCGGGTTAACTAGAAAAAGGGTCGACAACACTTTCCTTTCCTTGATGTTCTTTTTGCAAAGCTGCCCCCGGAACTTCGTTTAAAGTCTATCAAATCCAACCCCGATCTTCCCCCTTTCTCTCACCACGACACCAAAAAAACGTGAATTTATAGGTTTTTTTCCTCCCCACTCGGGAATCTGAAACAGTGAGTTCCTTAAAAAATGCCCCCTCATTGAACAATTTTTTTAAACTTAAATTATCCTCCCCCCTTCATTAGAGACTGCAGACGACGGGCATTAAACATCTTCAACCCCCCAGAAAGACACTGCTGGGGAAGAGATCCAATTTCCTTCCCCAACTCCATTTCCAAACAATTTTAAAAAATTTTTTTTCAAAGACCTCATTCCTTTACCCACCCCCACATCCCCCACCATTGGGCTTTTTCCCAGTAACGAAGGAAAAGCTTCAACCCCACGGCGGGGGTATACACAACCCCTTGTAATGGCTGCAGCAAATTCCGGGGCGAAACACCCGAGACCTACAAACACGCATTTCAGAACACCAGTACGCGGCAGATCTGACGACTAAAAGAAATGCCTGTGTTAAACCCCGGGAAAATTTACACAACCATTTAATCAACTCAGAAACGAAAGACTCATCGCCAGAAAGAAACAAAAACCAAAAATCCTAGAACATCACTCATCTATATGCCCAAAAAACCCCTTTAAGGGGGAAAAAAGGGGCCTAAAACATGGAACCTTTTAAAAAAACTTTTTTAACCCCCCCCACCTAGAACTCAAGAATGGTACACTGCAGGTCCTTTAAGTCACACTTTTTTAAAAAGACTCCCCTTGTTTTCCATCTGAAGCATTCTCCACCTGACTCCCCCCTATAATTCTATGTTCCCCTTTTTCCAGGTGATCTGTCTGTGATTGAAAAACCCCCACCGTGGGCGAAACGTTGTCAATAAAGGATCACATTATCCCTTATGTTTTTTTTTTTCCATTTTTTTGGTTTTTTTTATCCTTTTTTTTCCCCACCCGGTAGTAGTGGTGGTGATGGGGGTGGTGGGGGGTGAAAGTGGGTTTTTGGTTATTGGTAGTGGTTTAACCCGGGGGAAAGACAGAACGACCCGATCCCCCCAAAAATCTTGCCCCCGACACCTCTAGTGTCTTTTTGCCAGAACAGCAGGGCCCGGGGTTACTGTTGCTGTTATTGCTGTTGTTTTTGCCTCTTTACTGCGGGATGGTACTTATCTGTTGCTGCTATTATTTCTTTGTTGCTGATTTTTTCCCCCGTTTTTTTATTCATTTCTGTTTTCCTTCGCCCCATTCATGCCCTGTTGGTGCCCCTGTTGATTTTTTTGGGTTTTTAAAATTTGTTACCCCCGTTGAAATCTTTCAAACAGCAAAAAAAGGAAAAACTGGGGGAAAACCCCGAAAAAAAAAAAGGGTTGGGGGGGGTTTAAAAAAAAAAAGAATGAAAAAAATAAAATTAGATTTTAAGAAGATGGAAAAAATAATAACTTGTGAAGGGGGGAAGAGGGGCCCAAAAGGCATACTGGCCCATTTTGGGGGCCCTTTTTCAAAACCCAGTCCTTTAACTGAAATATCCTTCCCAACCTGTTCCCCAAAGCTGGGGAGGGGGGGTTTTTTTGTCCCAATGGGGGTTTTTTTATTACTTTTAAAAAATTGAATTGAAAAACAAATGCAAAAATTTGGAATCAATGTTATAACTCTGAGGTAGGAAGTGTTTCCCCATAAATGTTTGACGTCGGGTTTCCCCCCAAACAAAATTGGTGTGTTACCCTTTTTTACTCACTTTTTGTGGTTGGGGGGCCAGTCACATTTCCCTTTTGGGCCCCCCCCCCCGGGTTTTCTTTTTAATGCACTCCCCCCCGCCCCAAAGGTTTTCCCCTATCGTGTTTGTACTCATTTTAAATTTTTTTGGGGGTCGATCTAGGGTTTTTGGGGCCCCCCTTTTTGTGTGTGTGTGTGTGGGGTTGGACGGGTAGCAACCACGCCTGTGTTGTTTTACGGCTAAAATTTTAATATTTGGCCAAACCTGGCTCCCCTCTGAATGCCCAGTGTAGGTCAGGAGTGGGGAAGTCAGGGGGGTTTTTGGGTCAGTGGGGGTCACACACACAAAACACACACACACACACATAAAAAAAGGGTTGGGGGGGGGGGGATATCTGCACACAGCTAAACTAATCAATTTTTTTTAGCTAAAAAACCCCGTAGCCTTTTCTGACATTACCTAATCTAAATTAAGACCTAACAACGTCAAAAATTAACATTAAAAAACCCTTTTCCAAAGGGGCATACTTTCGAGGAAGGGTTTTTGGGTGAACGCCCGCTGGCGACCGAACTGCTTCGGGGACCTTCCACCTAAACATTTTTGGGGGAAAAAAAACTGGTGGGGCAGAGGACGCGCGCATCTCCCCTTTTTAAAAACCCGCCCTGAAATATCTAAGGCGTTTCTTCCCCTTTTTGGGGGGTCCCGTGAGATGGGCAAGTTTAAAAATTTGATTATAAATTTTCAGCTCACCAGTTAGACTCTGATTTTTAAAAAAATTTTTTTTTCCCAAACCCCCCACATTTTGGTTTATAAATCGGTGAAATGATCGAATTTTTTTAACATAATGTACAAAAGGGGGGTCCCTCTTACTGTCCGTTTGTAGGTACATTAATTTACTTGTCTTTTACTGATGGTATATAAAACCAACAAGGCGAAATAAAAAGACCCCAAAACCCCCCTTAAATTTATTGGGGGCTTTTCCGGGAGTGCTGACTTTATTGGGTTTTAGGAAAATTTACAATTGGGATTTTAAAAAGACGAAATAAAAAAGAGGTAGTTGAAAAGGGGGTAAACCCCCCCCCTTTAGTAAGATGGTAAGACTTTAGTTTTTCCATCCTGCTCCCAAAAAAGATGGACTAATTACTCAACTACCTTTTACTTTTTTCCCATCCCCGTGCTGATGTGTTCCTTTTTTGGGGAAAGGGCAACGCCCCGGCAAACAATTCGTTAATAAAGATTGCTAGTTTGCCCCATGCATCTTTTTTCGGGTTTTTGTGACTGTTTCACGGGTCTTGCGTCAACGCTGTAAAAATTCTTAACCCGGGATTTTGATATTCCTTGGGTTTTAAAATCTTTTCCCAAATTTCAAAAAATAGAAAATAATGTTCTATTATATGTTTTTTGGGGGATTTTTTTTTTTCGACATTAACATCTATCTGGATAAAGGGGTCATGGGTTTGTTTCCAGTCCTACATTTACTTTTTTTCCCTCCCACAGTGACTTTGTTTCCAGTCCCAGTGACTTTGTTTATCCTCAGTGTCTTTGTTTCCCGTCCTACAGTGACTTTGTTTTCCCGTCCCACAGTGTCTTTGTTTTCCCGTCCCCGTGTCTTTGTTTCCCGTCCTACAGTGACTTTTTTTCCCTCCTACAGTGACTTTGTTTCCCGTCCCCGGGCTTTGGGCCCCCTCCTACAGTGACTTTTTTTGTCCTACCCCCGGGTTTTTTTCCAGTCCTAAGGGTTTTTTTTTCCCGTCCCCAATGACTTTGTTTCCAGTCATACAGTGTCTTTGTTTTTCCCCCCCCACAGTGACTGTTTCCCGTCCCACATTTTTTTTTCCCGTTTTCCCCACAGTGACTTTGTTTCCCCTTTTTACAGTGACTTTGTTTCCAGTCCTACAGTGACTTTGTTTCCAGTCTTACAGTGACTTTGTTTCCAGTCCTACAGTGACTTTGTTTCCAGTCCTACAGTGACTTCGAGGCGTTGGAAAATTCTTCTTATTTCTTGTCATTCTTTATCGTTTCCTGAAGTGTTGCGACAACCATGGTTAGTCACTGGAAGTGTTGCGACAACCATGGTTAGTCTGAAGTGTTGCGACAACCATGGTTAGTCTGGAGTGTTTGCGACAACCATGGTTGATCTGAAGTGTTGCGACCAACCATGGTTAGTCTGAAGTGTTGCGACAGCCATGGTTAGTTTGTTCACGTGGTTTGTGCCTCCTGGTTCTTTCCAGCTTCTTGTTACTTTTCTTTCTTGTTCATTGAGGTATGACACATTTTAGGGGAAGGGGATGTGTGCTGGAAGTATAACAACACGAACTTAGGTTAAGTTGAAAACTCAACACCCTGTCTGCGTCTTGCAGCGACCCTCTTTCGTGCTCTCAAAACCCTTACATCTCCCTATACCCCACCCACACCCCCAACACCCCACACCCCTACACCTCTACACCCACACATATACCCACATTTTCACTCTATAAATACCAGTCGCTGGCAGTTAGGAATGTACTCCTCTCCGATGTATTTCTTGAGTTCTTCTATAAGATAGTCTGCGTCAGCGAGCCTCTCCTTGTTCTGCTTAATATCTGCGTAGTCTGTGGACGTACACAGACGTATTAGTTTGGAGGAGGTGGGAGGTAGGGTTGGTGGGGAGGTAGGGTGGAGGGGGTAATTAAAATTGAATAAGGCAAAGAGGTGGGGAAGTATTTATCTGCAGGAATTCCCTGTATTGAAGGAGTGTTATGGATTTACGTATGACAAGACTGACAGTGACCAGGCTGAACCAGTGACAAGATTAACAGTAACAGATTGACAGTGAAAAATTCGAGAGTGACAGGTTTGAAAGTAACGAGAATGAGAGTAACGAGTATGAGGATGACAATAAGAAATGTGAAGCATGAGGATGACAGGTATGAGGTGACGAGTTACAACTTGTGATTCATGAGGTTCCTGAAATGCCTCTCTCTCACTGCACATCTCCCACTATCTTGTCACCACCGTCTGAAAAAACGAGAAACAGATCTGAAATAACATGTGGCAGGATACTGCAACTTAATACACAGTTATATATATATATATATATATATATATATATATATATATATATATATATATATATATATATATATATATGCTGCTACTTTCTCTTCTTGCTATATCATAATAGCAACAACATATAGTTCTATTTAGAGTTATATATTGCTTTGCAGGCATTATATAATATTGTTTAGATCCTACCATTAGAGTGAAACGGATGCATCTGATTACCATTGCTGCAGTCCTATCTCAGGCACAGGACGTCGCGTTGCTTTCTTTTCAAGAACTTTTGCAAAGGATCAAGAAGTGCTATGCTGCTGTAGAAAAGGAAGCCCAGGCCATCATAGGAAGCAGTTCGCCACTGGAGGCATTATTTAACAGGCGGACATTTCACTGTAAGGACTGACCAGCGATCCGTGATGTATATGTTTGACAAGAAGCACAAAAAGTAAGATCAAGAATGACAGATATTCGCTGGAGGATGGAACTATCGTGTTATAACTTTGATATTCTGTATCGACCGGGTGAAACGTTTCACCTGATGCATTCTCTAGGTCCCACTGTGGAGCAGCATGTCATGATTGCAATCACTCTCAGAGCTCCACAAGGCCTTGTGTCACCAGGAGTTACACGCCTGCATCATTTTGTTAAATCTAGATATACCTACTCAGTGGAAGAAGTGGGCATTGATCGAATCCATCCACAGAGTATATTACAGAATTAAGCCAAACTTTCACCAGCCAGAGAAAACTCATCTCATAAAGCCACCCAGCCTTTGAGAGACTGAATATAGATTTCAAAGGACCTCTACCAAGCATAAACCAGAATAGGTATTTCCCTTAACATAGTAGATGAATATTTCCAGGTTTTCCTTTGTGTTCCCTGTGCAAATATGGCTTCTTCAACTGTCATCAGTTGTCTTTCCCGATCTGTCTATTTTGTGCATGTGTAATTTCTATCCAGTCTCAGACAGGAGGATCTCTGTTCTTGTTGTGGGCTTCATGAGTTTTAGCTGACTAATTGCTTGCGGCAGAACAACAAGCTGCAACCCTCAAGGCAGCCGGTCTGATGGAGGCGGTTCAATGGTACTATATGGAAGTCAGTTACAATGACACTCAAATCTACTTAATCTACCGGTTCAACACTGGCGAGCTATGCTGATGCTGCCTTCCTCTATTGAATCATTGCTGTGCACAGCTAATGCTACCCCTCATGAGAGACTCTTCAACTATTCACGTCGTTCCTCTACAGGAGCCTCCATGCCCACCTGGTTATCTTCCACGGACCCCATTCTCTGAAGAGTCACCGTAGGATGAACAAAGCGGATCCTTTAGTGGAAGAGAAAATTAGAAGCTCCCAGAAGCTAATCCGCGTATGCCCACATTAAACTGCAAAATGGTGAAGGAACTACTGTATCTGCAAGACATAGCCCAGTTGAAACCAATGTTGATGCGAATCTCAAAATACGCAATGAATCAATATTGAAAGATGTGGGTTTCTCCAGGGAAGCCTTTCCAGGCTACCCCTATTGAAATAAGAGGATGCGCTCCAGTAGATAGTCAAACCCACGTAGAAAATACCGAACCGGTGAAGAGGCTCAAGACTCGAAGGTCTGTTGTGCCGTCACCCACCTAACCGTTTGGAGGATTACTGTATCTGATGTTTAGAGAGTTGTAGTGATGCACCGCTCTTGTGGAGACGCTGCAGGACCACAATGCGCACCACCTCAGGGCCCCTAACAATAACAACAAACAGTACGCGTGGCCCAGCATGGCGTGTGGTCTCGCTCTTACACAAATCATTAAAGTGATGCGAGATTACATGGTAAGCTTAAATATGCTTCAAAGCCAGTAGCTGCCGCTTTTCTGAGGACATATGCACCTTACATCACCTGTCCTGCAGCAGCAGTCATTAGATGTATTTTCTTCTGTTGCAGACATGTACCATGGATTTTGTGTTCAATAAAGCCTAGAAATGAGGCCTGTGTTTTTATCACAACACACCCTCCACCCCCTCTCTTTCCACCCTCCTCCCCCGTACCACCCACCTTGCTGAAGACACCATAGGCCTTGTTAACCATCTGCATGACGCCGATGACATTGCCACGGATGAAAATAGGCATACAGAGAATAGACTTTGTGACGTAGCCAGTGAGTTGGTCTACCGTCCGGTTGAAGCGAGGGTCAGCGTATGCATCAGGAATGTTCAGTACCTGTCCATTCAGAGCCACTATCCCTGCTATTCCTGTGCCGATGGGGAACCTGTCGAAGATTAGATTGTGTGAGGCATGGCAGATGGTAACAAAAGATATGCATATAGAGTAAATGAATCAACAAGGTGGAGTCAGTGAGATTCTACCACATTTGCATATCTGTGTGCAGACACAGATATGCAATGATTTTATCCAATGAATGTAATGACATCAACAAGACTACTCTTGTATTTGTAGATAAATGTTAAAACTGCAGGTGTAACATGGTGTTGGGGAGTGAGAGGAACAACCAGCTCACTTACAAGGCTCCTCTATACAGTACAATTTTACCTAAATATGACTGAAAAATTGCATTAAAATTATATAGTATGAAGGCCTTTCTATGTGTTATCCAATTTTGGATGCACTTTTCAATTGAATTTACTAAAAGAAATTGCCCTTGATTTTGGGAAATTTTTGGGTAATTTGGGAAGTTTTTGGGTAACTCAGAACGTTTATGGGTAACTCAGGAAGTGTTTGGGTAACTCATTGAATTTGACTGATTCGCCGGTGCTGTCCTAGCCAGGGTTTTTTCCAGATGGTGACCCGGTGTGGGTAACTCAGGAAGTTAACTTTGGAGTAACTTAGGAAGTTAATTTTTTGGGTAAATCTGGAAGTGTTGGGTAAATCTGGAAGTGTTTGGGTAACTCAGGAAGTGTTTAGGTAACTCAAAAAGTGTTTGGGTAACTCAGAAAGTGTTTGGGCAACTCCAATTCCTCTGACAGAGTTCTTCACAGTGGAAAATATTGGATGCTGTGGCAGAGCTGCAACTCCAGAATTGCAGACTCAGCCACCATTTTCAACATTATCATCAAAAAAATCTTATCTCACTAACACACCCTACCATCACTAAAAAGCATTACCACGTGTATGTGTGTTAGTGTGTGTATGTTAGTTTGTGCGTGTGTGTATGTGTTTGTGTGTGTGTATGTGTGTGTGTTAGTTACCATTTTGTCCTAGGCACATGTCGATTAGACACTAGGCCTGTTGCATATGCGTGTGTGTGTGTGTGTATGTTACCATTTTGTCCTATGTGTGTGTGTGTGTACTCACCTATTTGTGGTTGCAGGGGTCGATTCATAGCTCCTGGCCCCGCCTCTTCACTGATTGCTAATAGGTCCTCTCTCTCCCTGCTCCATGAGCTTTATCAAACCTCGTCTTAAAACTATGTATGGTTCCTGCCTCCACTACGTCACTTTCTAGGCTATTCCACTTCCTGACAACTCTATGACTGAAGAAATACTTCCTAACATCCCTTTGACTCATAGGAGTCTTCAACTTCCAACTGTGACCCCTTGTTTCTGTGTCCCCTCTCTGGAACATCTTGTTTCTGTCCACCTTATCTATTCCTCGCAGTATTTTATATGTCGTTATCATGTCTCCCCTAACCCTCCTGTCCTCTAGTGTTGTCAGGCCGATTTCCCTTAACCTTTCTTCGTAGGACAATCCCCTTAGCTCTGGGACTAGTCTTGTTGCAAACAAGACTGTGTGTGTGTATGTGTGTGTGTATATATGTGTGTGTATGTGTACTCACCTAATTGTACTCACCTAATTGTGGTTGCAGGGGTCGAGACTCAGCTCCTGGCCCCGCCTCTTCGCTGTCTGCTACTGGGTCTCTGCTCTCCCTGCTCCATGAGCTTTATCATACCTTGTCTTAAAACTATGTATGGTTCCTGCCTCCACTATATCTTTCTCTAGACTATTCCACTTCCTGACTACTCTGTGGCTGAAGAAATGCTTCCTGATTATAGTGTTAGTTACCATTTTGTCCTAGGCACATGTCGATTAGACACTAGGCCTGTTGTATGTGTGTGTGTGTGTGTGTAACGAAACACTTCGAAATGTTTCGGCCCCGCCGGGAATTGAACCCGGGCTCTCCATGCGTGAAGCAAGAGCGCTAGCCACCATGCCATCGGGGCGTGTGTGTGTACTCACCTATTTGTGGTTGCAGGGGTCGATTCATAGCTCCTGGCCCCGCCTCTTCACTGATTGCTACTAGGTCCTCTCTCTCCCTGCTCCATGAGCTTTATCAAACCTAGTCTTAAAACTATGTATGGTTCCTGCCTCCACTATGTCGCTTTCTAAGCTATTCCACTTCCTGACAACTCTATGACTGAAGAAATACTTCCTAACATCCCTTTGACTCTTAGGAGTCTTCAACTTCCAATTGTGACCCCTTGTTTCTGTGTCCCCTCTCTGGAACATCTTGTCTCTGTCCACCTTATCTATTCCTCGCAGTATTTTATATGTCGTTATCATGTCTCCCCTAACCCTCCTGTCCTCTAGTGTCGTCAAGCCGATTTCCCTTAGCCTTTCTTCGTAGGACAATCCCCTTAGCTCTGGGACTAGTCTTGTTGCAAACCTTTGCACTTTCTCTAATTTCTTGACGTGCTTGACCAGGTGTGGGTTCCAAACTGGTGCTGCATACTCCAGTATAGGCCTGACGTATATGGTATACAGAGTCTTGAATGATTCCTTAGTGAGGTATTGGAACGCTATTCTTAGGTTTGCCAGTCGCCCGTATGCTGCAGCAGTTATCTGATTGATGTGTGCCTCAGGAGATGTGCTCGGTATTATACTCACCCCAAGATCTTTTTCTTTGAGTGAGGTTTGCAGTCTTTGGCCACCTAGACTATACTCTGTCTGCGGTCTTCTTTGCCCTTCCCCGATATTCATGACTTTACATTTGGCAGGGTTAAATTCAAGGAGCCAGTTACTGGACCAGGCTTGCAGCCTGTCCAGGTCTCTTTGTAGTCCTGCCTGATCCTCGACTGATTTGATTCTTCTCATTAACTTCACATCATCTGCAAACAGGGACACTTCTGAGTCTATCCCTTCCGTTATGTCATTCACATATACCAAAAACAGTACAGGTCCTAGGACTGACCCTTGTGGAACTCCACTCGTCATCTCGTCACGTACCATGTGTGTGTGTGTGTGTGTGTGTGTGTGTGTGTGTGTGTTAGTTAGTTGTACCATTTTGTCCTAGGCACATGTCAATTAGACACTAGGCCTGTTGTATGTATGTGTGTGTATGTGTGTGTGTAAGGAAACACTTCGAAATGTTTCTGCCCCACTGCGGAATTGCCCACCGGCCTCCGTGCGTGAAGCAAGAGCTTTACCACTGGGCACCAGGGTGTGTGTGTGTGTGTGTGTGTGTGTGTGTGTGTGTGTGTGTGTGTGTGTGTGTGAGACCCAACAATTAATATTTGCACCAAGTACTCATTACAGTTGTGACCAGGTGTGGACTAGTGAATCGCTCATTACTTTATAATTTGTTCATGATTGTAACCATGTATAAACGTAAGTAAGTAAATTTACTTACTTGCATGATTCATAACCTTTGTAACTTGTGAGTTCATTACCTTTGTAACTTGCTCAGCTATCAAACTTTGGGGCCCAGTCCCTGGACCCATTATGTACCTCTGTAATCTTTTGACTACCGCCCACAGGATGGGTATGGGGTGCATAATAAAGATATCAAACTAAACCATCAACTAACTACATTAAAACCACCTATTCATGAGCACACACACACACATCCTCCTCATCTACACCTACACTGACCCAAAGGACAGTAAACATAAAATTCCGAATATAGCTATTGCCTAATAGATCTCAAACTAGTCTTAAGTTTGCCTGTTATACTCCAATATAGGATCTTTAATAGAAACTATGTAATATGCCAAGACGTAACCATTCTCATTTCTAATTTTACAAATGGTCATAATCTAAATATTCTGAACTACCTCCCTATTGTAAATCTATTTAATCATTCGTAATTTGTAATATAGATTAAGAACTATTATTAGTCTGCCCGAAATGCCTAGCATGCCCAGGCATGCCCAGGCATGCTAGGCATGCTAGTGGCCATCTTGGTAATTATTGCTTTATAATATGTAAACCACACATTGTAATCTTTACAGAGAAATAATAATCTGAATCTGAATCATGAACTGTTGAAAGGACCTGATGAAACAGACGATCTCTTGATACAAGGAATTGGAGCTACTCTTCCCTTGGATCAACCCTAATTGCTTCCCAAGGTGCTGTAAGTAGTAAGTTTATTTAGGTATATGTACACAAGTACAATTATCATACATAGTGTAAATTACCTAGGATAACCCAAAAAAATTCAGATATAGTGACTTATTCTCCGCTTCACCCTTTCCCCCTATTCTCACCCATTTCCTACTCTCACACCCTTTATATTTCCTTCCTCCTTTCATAATTGCTTCTCTCTCATAATTCCTCTTATTCCCCCTTCCCATCCTCTCTCTTTACTCCATCCAAGAAGTGAGTCTCACCACCTCTCCAACTTCAGCAAACTTCAGCACAAAGTCGACAAACTCTCTCATCATTACTGTATCAGGTCTGGCAGCTCAGGTACCTTTGTGAAGAGGGTGCCTTTGTGTAGTGGAGACCTTTGTGTAGTGGGTGCCTTTGTGTAGGAGGAGCTTTTGCAGAGTAGGTGACTGTGGTGCGGGCTCCTTTGTGGAGTGGGCACCTTTGTGGAGTGGGCACCTTTGTGGAGTGGGATCTTTTGTGAAGTGAGTACCTTAATGACCTTGGCCTTAATTTTTAAACTAAGAATATGAGTGAAGTGTGTTGTGGTGGTGAGGGGGATGGAGTGTAGTATGGGAGTGGTGTAGGTGTACTCACCTAATTGTAGTTGCAAGGGGTCAAGTCATAGCTCCTGGCCCTGCCTCTTCACTGGTCGCTACTAGGTCCACTCTCTCCCTGCTCCATGAGTTTTATCATACCTCTTCTTAAAGCTTTGTCTCTTATCTTATCCTGCCTCCACTACATCACTCTCCAGATTGTTCCACTTCCTGACAATTCTGTGACTGAAGAAATGTGTTGCTGAGGTGGTGTGGGAGAAAGGTGTGGCTTGACTGTAGCAGTGTGGGTATACTGTGAGGTTACTAGGGAAAAGTCAAAATGTCTTGGTGGAAGTATGAAGTGGAATGTAGGGTGGAGTAGAGACGATCATGCCCATACAGCATCAACAAACATTTTCCAGCAACCTGGATTTTTGGATGAAAAACTAAGACTAAAATAACACACACACATAGCCAGGAGCTATAAATCGACCCCTGCAACCACAAATAGGCGAGTACAAATAGGTGAGTACACACACACACACATATGACAAAATAGTAACTAACTAACACACACACACACACACACACACACACACACCTGGTCAAGCACGTCAAGAAATTAGAGAAAGTGCAAAGGTTTGCAACAAGACTAGTCCCAGAGCTAAGGGGATTGTCCTACGAAGAAAGGTTAAGGGAAATCGGCCTGACGACACTAGAGGACAGGAGGGTTAGGGGAGACATGATAACGACATATAAAATACTGCGAGGAATAGATAAGGTGGACAGAGACAAGATGTTCCAGAGAGGGGACACAAAAACAAGGGGTCACAATTGGAAGTTGAAGACTCCTATGAGTCAAAGGGATGTTAGGAAGTATTTCTTCAGTCATAGAGTTGTCAGGAAGTGGAATAGCTTAGAAAGCGACATAGTGGAGGCAGGAACCATACATAGTTTTAAGACTAGGTTTGATAAAGCTCATGGAGCAGGGAGAGAGAGGACCTAGTAGCAATCAGTGAAGAGGCGGGGCCAGGAGCTATGACTCGACCCCTGCAACCACAAATAGGTGAGTACACGTGTATAGTATGCAAATTCATGGAGAAGATCATCAGGAGGAGAGTGGTGGAGCACCTAGAAAGACACAAGCTTATAAACGACAACCAGCACGGTTTCAGGGAAGGAAAATCCTGTATCACACAAACCTACTGGAGTTTTATGACAAGGTAACAGAAGTAAGACACGAGAGAGAGAGAGGGGTGGATAGACTGCATTTTCTTGGACTGCAAGAAGGCGTTCGACACAGTTCCTCACAAGAGGTTAATGCAAAAGCTAGAGGATCAGGCACACGTAACAGGAAAGGCACTGCAATGGATCAGAGAATATCTGACAGGGAGGCAACGAGTCATGGTACGTGACGAGGTGTCAGAGTGGGCACCTGTGACGAGTGGGGTTCCACAGAGGTCAGTCCTAGGACCTGTGCTGTTTTTGGTATATGTGAATGACATAACGGAAGGGATAGACTCAGAAGTGTCCCTGTTTGCAGATGATGTGAAGTTAATGAGAAGAATTAAATCAGATGAGGATCAGGCAGGACTACAAAGAGACCTGAAACTGGCTACAAGCCTGGTCCAGTAACTGGCTCCTTGAATTTAACCCTGCCAAATGCAAAATCATGAATATGGGGGAAGGGCAAAGAAGACCGCAGACAGAGTATAGTCTAGGTGGCCAAAGACTGCAAACCTCACTCAAGGAAAAAGATCTTGGGGTGAGTATAATACCGAGCACATCTCCTGAGGCACACATCAATCAGATAACTGCTGCAGCATACGGGCGGCTGGCAAACCTAAGAATAGCGTTCCAATACCTCACTAAGGAATCGTTCAAGACTCTGTACACCATATACGTCAGGCCCATACTGGAGTATGCAGCACCAGTTTGGAACCCACACCTGGTCAAGCACGTCAAGAAATTAGAGAAAGTGCAAAGGTTTGCAACAAGACTAGTCTCAGAGCTAAGGGGATTGTCCTACAAAGAAAGGTTAAGGGAAATCGGCCTGACGACACTAGAGGACAGGAGGGATAGGGGAGACATGATAACGACATATAAAATACTGCGAGGAATAGATAAGGTGGACAAAGACAGGATGTTCCAGAGAGGGGACACAGAAACAAGGGGTCACAATTGGAAGTTGAAGACTCAGATGAGTCATAGGGATGTTAGGAAGTATTTCTTCAGTCATAGAGTTGTCAGTGGAATAGCCTGGAAAGTGACGTAGTGGAGGCAGGAACCATACATAGTTTTAAGATGAGGTTTGATAAAGCTCATGGATCAGGGAGAGAGTACCCTAGTAGCGATCAGTGAAGAGGCGGGGCCAGGAGCTATGAATCGACCCCTGCAACCACAAATAGGTGAGTACACACACATAAACTGTTGGAATACCTGCATTATATGGCTACTCAATTATATATGAAAATTACATCGCGAGAATACCAGAAAAGTGGGACTATCCTATTGTAAACAGCAGTTATATTTAAAACACCAGGAAAATGCGACTACTCTATATATATGATACACCGTGTCAACATGACACTTGTTTTCTGCTCACCTGATCTCCTTGAAGGCCTGAGGTGGATTGTCTTCGTCGAACTCACTGCCCATGTCAAATATCCTGGCGTAGAGCTGCCTGTTCTTGGCGTCGACCAGGAAGAGGGAGGCCCGGTCTGCATTCACCAGCTTCTGGGCGAAGTTCATCACCTTCATGATGAGTGTGTCCATGCTAACCATGTCTTGAAAGATGGACCTGTACGGAAACACCAGAGACACGCCTCTTATTAGAAGTTTTGTTCCTCTTTGATGGGCTATGACTCAAGAAATCATTAATAACACGATTACAACTCACAGGGCTGTTAACCACTCGGCCAGCTGCCTCTGATAAGATTCATTCAATTGCTTATGGTTAGAGAGAGATAATGTATGTCGCCCCGATCAGTTGCCTAGAGGGATGTGTTTGAGGACAAGAGTCCTGGAGTGAGAGTTTGTCACTGATGCTGGACATAGGGATAGAGTCAAACGTCTGCCCTCAACCAAGGCCAGCCCAAAAGTCCTGGCATCTCTACCGGAATTTCTTATATTTCTTAAGATTATTTACTGGAATTTCTTTAACGCCTCTATTGGGATTTCTTAGACATTTAAAATGTTACGTCTTAGCTCTATTGGGATGTCTTGGACATCCCTATTATAATTTTTTGGACTTCTTTGTGATCTCGAGAAACATCTGTTTTGGTTTCTACTTAATGTTGCGAAAAAATGCTTAATGATGCCACAACATACATCCTATTCCTTCCTGGTACTCCCTACTCTCTGCCTTGCGAGTACTGGTGTACAGAACCTTCGGTGCACACAGATAGTACTGGTGTACACACTCATGACCTGTGTACACAGCGCTTGTGCACACATTCAAATGTTTGTGCACACATCAGAAACGAGCCAAGTCTTGAAACAAACCAGAGCGGTAACTCAGAAGCTTACGAACCAGTCAATATATTACACAATCAGCTCTTAATAAAGCTCCTCTACACTATATTTTTTTTCTGCAAATGTTTTTTGAATAGCGTGTGGAAAGACCTTCATAGTACATTATATAATTTTCGATCTCAATTTCGAACGCTTTCACTATATAGAGCAGCTAGCCATATAAGAACGCTGATTGTTGAAAGAAAAGTAACTTAATCGGTTGAAGTGCCTTACATTCCCCCCAGGCGCTGTATGACCCCAATGGGTTTAGCGTCCCCACCCCCATACATATAATAATAAATAATAATTGACTAAAGAAGAAATTTTACTAATCGAGTTACTGCAAGGTGTATTAAAGCAAAAAAATACAAATACACATATTCGACCACTTTGAATAGAGCTATTTTGTTTTTTCAAGCACTGACATCTCAGCCAGACAACGTGATCAGCACATGTTTGAAAACATGTTTACGTCCTGTGCCTCTCCCGAGTTTCTTCTTCCTTGTTAACCTGGGTCACCTGAGCACTGTTTACTTGTATCAGCTGATCACTGTTTACGCGGATCAGCTGTTCACTGTTTACGCGGATCAGCTGTTCACTGTTTACGCGGATCAGCTGTTCACTGTTTACGCGGATCAGCTGTTCACTGTTTACGCGGATCAGCTGTTCACTGTTTACGCGGATCAGCTGTTCACTGTTTACGCGGATCAGCTGTTCACTGTTTACGCGGATCAGCTGTTCACTGTTTACGCGGATCAGCTGTTCACTGTTTACGCGGATCAGCTGTTCACTGTTTACGCGGATAAGCTGTTCACTGTTTACGCGTATCACCTGTTCACTGTTTACGCTGATCAGCTGTTCACTGTTTACGCGGATCAGCTGTTCACTGTTTACGCGGATCAGCTGTTCACTGTTTACGCGGATCAGGTGATTGCTCTCTTCGTGGACCTTGAAGGGTTATTCCTTGAAGCTGAGGGCTCTTGATCCAAGGACATAGAGATACCCTTCCCTTCACTGGATCAAACCTGATTGCCTCCCATTCCCCAAGTGCTGTTTGACTCCCCAATAACATCTACATCGTCAGTGACCTCTGTATCATCAATGGCCTCTGTATCATCAATGGCCTCTGTATCATCAATGACCTCTGCATCATCAATGACCTCTGTATCATCAATTACCTCTGCTTATCAATGACATCTGTATCATCAATGACCTCTGCATCATCAATGACCTCTGCATCATCAATGACCTCTGCATCATCAATGACCTCTGCATAATCAATGACCTCTGCATCATCAATGACCTCTGCATCATCAATGACCTCTGCATCATCAATGACCTCTGCATCATCAATGACCTCTGCATCATCAATGACCTCTGCATCATCAATGACATCTGCATCATCAATGACCTCTGCATCATCAATGACCTCCACATAATCAGTGACCTCTACGACATCAATGACCTTTGCATCATCAATGACCTCTGCATCATCAATGACCTCTACATCATCAGTGACTTCTACATCATCAGTGGCCTTTGCATCATCAATGTTCCCCGAATCATCGACTCCCTTGAGTAAATCATCAATGTCCTCTGCCTGCTAGCGCACACCTGTTACTCTAAAGTCAGGACAGATGTGAAGAGTGGCAATTAACTGAGCCCTGACACATGCAGTGGTGGTGTGTGATCCCTGCCTCACACTACTAACATAATTACAAGAGCCTCTTTGATATAAGCATATATGTTAATATCAGCTGCTGACACCAGCATACGCTGACACCAGTGTTACTGACACCAGCACACGATATTACTAACATATGCTGACACCAGCACACGATATTACTAACATATGCTGACACCAGCACACGATATTACTAACATATGCTGACACCAGCACACGATATTACTAACATATGCTGACACCAGTGTTACTGACACCAGCACACGATATTACTAATACATGCTAACACCAGTGTCACTTACACCAGCACACGATATTACTAACACACGCTAACACCAGTGTCACACCAGCACACGATATTACTAACACACGCTAACACCAGTGTCACACCAGCACACGCTATTACTAACATATGCTGACACCTGCACCACATACACAATCATACACTCACATTAACATAAGCTGAGACCAACGTACAACGAAGTCAACATTATTATCAGCACGAATATATGTTCGTTCACGTGTTTCAACATTTGTATTATCTTGACTCGATTGATAATTTAGTCTTCACAATCTTATGGTATTAATGTAACGACCATTCTTCTCAATGTTAAAATTTTTATCACTAAAATGTTTGATATCGAAGGTGCTTAGTAATATAATATTAATATCAATGGTGGTTAATATTAACTTGCTAAATATCACTGAACATTAACACTTAGGTTAATATTAAAGGTGTTTAAACTACAAATGCTTGACTTAACAGGTGTTAAATATAACACATGTTTGCCTTGACAGATGTTTAATGCAACAATGCTTGATATGAAATATGTTTAATTTGAAAATGCTTGGCTTGACATGTTTAATATAACAAATGTTTGACTTGACAGATGTTTGATTTGATAAATACTTGACATGACAGACGTTTAATACAGGTTTAGTACAGGCGATTATCATCACACGTGTTTATAAATGCAGCGTTTTTACATTACAGGTGTTTAATATGCGTTTAATACAAGTTTAATAAAAAAATATAATATTAGAAACGCTTAGTGTTACTGTGATCTATAACCCTCTAAGGTTTAGCGCTTAGTGGGATTATTATAATTATCATTATTACATTTAATAACACAAATTTACTTACGATAGTGTGTTCAGTGCTAAAAAATATTAATATTTGATTTCCTTGATGGGTTTCAAGCCTATCGACTACACTATGGGTCATTTGCACGGCGAATTTTACACTACCAGACAACAATATATATATATATATATATATATATATATATATATATATATATATATATATATATATATATATATATATATATATATACCACGAGCAAGTGGTATTTAATCATTATCAACATTGCGATTTATGGCCGAATTATTTACACGAATATTATCCGAATATTTTAATTAATACCTTAAAAAGGCTCAGAAGAAAAATATTATATTTCATTGGCAATATTTTTGCGTTAATGATGCTGATATATCAAGTTTTTTTTATGGTGGTGTTGAAAATTATGACTGTGATGGTGGAAGTTGTGAGGGTGACTCTGGTTGAAAATGGTGAGGGGGGGGTGAAGGTGAAAATGGTGGTGGTGTTAGTGGTGATGGTGACAAAGTGAACTACGATGACCAATGCTGATGAAGATATATGAGTGACATGACAGCCAAGAGTGGAGTAAGAGTGCCAACTCAGTGTGCCTGACATACTGACGTGTAGCGCCTGGCACAGTGACATGTAGTGCCTGGCACACTGAGATGTAGTGCCTGACACACTGACATGTAATGCTTGGCACACTGACATGTAGTGCCTGGTACACTGACGTGTAGTGCCTGGCACACTGACATGTAGTGCCTGACACACTGACATGTAGTGCCTAGTACACTGACGTGTAGTGCCTGGCACACTGACATGTAGTGCCTGACACATTGACATGTAGTGCCTGGCACACTATGTAATCCCTGGCACACTATGTAATGCCTGGCACACTATGTAATGCATGACAATGACATGTAGTGCCTGGCATATTGACATGTAGTGTCTGGCACACTGACATGTAGTGCTTGGCAAAGTGATATGTAGAGCCTGACACACTGACGTGTAGTGCTTGGCACGGTGACATCTAGTGCCTGGCACACTGATGTGTAGTGCCTGACACACTGACATGTACTGGGTGGCACACTGACATGTAGTGTCTGACACACTGACGTGTAGTGCTTGGCACACTATGTAATGCATGACACTGACATGTACTAGGTGGCACACTGACATGTGCTGCATTACACACTGACCCCTCATCACGCGTAATAATATCCTCCCTCCCTCCTCTCTCAGTCCCTTCCTCCCTCCTCCCCCTCCCTCCTCCCCCTCCCTCCTCCCCCTCCCTCCCTAACTTTATAACCAGGGAATCCAATACTAAAAACAAATGCCCTAAAGTTACTGATAATTCCCATCTTGGAATCCAATCACAACTCCGATAATTGAATCCCGGTGCGTCCAAAATTATCTCCCTCTTACAAAAATGTATATAATGCTGTCCGCTCCACACGCACACACACTCATATATATATATATATATATATATATATATATATATATATATATATATATATATATATATATATATATATATATATATTTTCTGGTAATTTATAGATTTTTTTTTTTGTGGGGGATCTATTGATTTTTTTTCAAGGTAGGTGTGGAGAGCTTGATGCTGGTGAGGGGCTT
Organism: Cherax destructor; assembly: GCA_009830355.1. Taxonomy (NCBI): domain Eukaryota; kingdom Metazoa; phylum Arthropoda; class Malacostraca; order Decapoda; family Parastacidae; genus Cherax; species Cherax destructor. Next base: position 80,106 of record WNWK01006906.1, on the reverse strand, counting down.
TTGATCCTGGAATCTGAAGTTACTCTTCACTTGTTCGGACGAAAGTTGACAACCTCGCAGTACCCAGTGTAACTACCAAGGGCTTAGTACTTCCCCATGACTATAATAATAATAATAATAATTAAAATAATAACTCATAATAACAACTAATAATATCAATAAAACAACAACAACAACAATAATAATAATAATAATAATAATAATAATTATAATATAATAACAAAACGACAATAATAATACTAATACTAATACTAATAATAATAATAATAATAATAATAATAATAACAAGATAACGTAAGCGGCTATGGCACTGACTTGACAACGGAGAGGATGAACTCGTTGAGTTTGCGTTGCTTGACCATGTTGTGGTAGAGGTCAGCGTAGTGGAGGGCGATACCACCCCACACCAGGTAAGAGTTGACGATCTCCTCGTCCTCCTCGTGGAACTTGTCTCCTCCCTTCCTCCTGTAGAGCTCCAGTACCGCCGCCAGCTCTCCGTTGCTCTGCACCACAGCCATGGTCAGCGCCTGCTCCACCTCCTGCTCCTGTAACAGCAATGACCCCAATGGAAATAAGTCACTACGTATGATAATTTATGTAACTGTATTTATGTGTACCTGTATCTGAATACACTTACTAGGATAAGGCAGGACAAGCTTTATTTCTGAGTGTTAGTGTGACTTATCGAAGGTCCAAGGCGGACCCAAGCCTCGTCATATGCTCTTCTCTCTCACCCTGTGTCCGGGTTATCTGTGTAGTGCAGTGTGACCTGCTTTATTGGAAGCTGTCCTCAGGTCATAGTCGATAAAGCTGGACACACAGAGCGAAACGTCGCTCCGATACGACCTTGTTCGGCAACATGTTTTCTCAAGGACCGAAAGTTACGGCAGTTCTTTTGTGCAAGAAAAATAGGTGGACAACACCTCAGCCATATCAATTTTGTATGACCCATACGGATATAGTGCTTCTTTCTGATTAATAATAATAATAATAATAATACCAGCGCTCTAAGACCCTTGTGGGTTTAGTGCTTACTTTCCATTGTAATAATGTTAAAAATAATAATAATAATAATGATATATTTTGGTTAGTCCACTAACACTTTATGTTTTTAACCCAAATGAGTGGAATAAGGTTCATTAACACTGGTTAGTTATTCATCCTTCAATCGTAATTTCTTCTTTCGTGAGAGACTCCTTCCCTGTCATGCGAATCCTTACGAGGCGTTCCCCTTCACATAACCCGATACTGGCTGCTCTGGTAGTTATATTATCCAGTGCTGGATGATGGTTTGTGTATCCTTTCTCTCTCTCTCCCGTGGTGCTGGCCTCACACCGTCTGTCTAGGACTCCCGTGGTCCTGGTCTCACACCCTCTGTCTAGGACTCCCATGGTCCTGGTCTCACACCCTCTGTCTAGGACTCCCGTGGTCATGGACTCACACCGTCTGTCTAGCACTCTCGTGGTCCTAGTCTCATACTCTTTGTCTAGGACTCCCATGGTCTTGGACTCCCACTCTCTGTCTAGCACTCCCTTCGTCCTGGCTTCACACCCTCTGTCCAGGACTCCTGTAGTCTAGGCTTCACACCCTAGGACTCCAGGGGTCTTGGGACCCACCATCAATCTGGGACACCACCCGGAAAATCGCTCTTGATGAGATGTGTTTTCCATTGAAAGGCATTCTCTGTATGTCACTGGAAATGGTCTACGCTTGGGCAGATGACTGTGTCAGAGACACGACTCAGTCTTCTCATCCTCCAGCAGGAGATTCTCTTCTTTTTAAATAAAGGAATATTTTTTTGTGTATGTGACCTGGCTGAAGTGGATACAAAGTGTGTTGCAGGTTGAGTTATAACCCACTCTTTCCCGTCCTCTTAATAACAATGGTCAGGATCTTGTTTACCTGATGTAGTTCATAGATGTCGTTGATGTGTGATTATGCTGTTTTTATGGCTGAAGAAATCACTCATTGGTGTTTGTGTCAAACCCACCCTTTGTATTATTATTATTATTATTATTATTATTATTATTATTATTATTATTATTATTATTATTATTATTATTATTATATTTTATTATTATTATTATTATTATTATTATTATTATTATTATTATTATTATAATCATGGGTAAGCGCTAAACTCGTATAGGTCCCAGAGCGCTAGAGTAAATGGAAGACAATCAAATTTGGCTTAGCGAAGAGGAGGGAGACACCTTGATGCTGGTAAAGGGCTCTTGATTCAAGAAATTAGAGCTACTCTTCCCTTTCTTGGAAGAAACTCAATTGCCTCCCATTCCCTCGGCGTTATAGGAACCCCTACGGGTGTAGCGCTTTCCCCTCCAGTTATTATAACAATAATGTAGATTGTTCCAGCCAGTGGTAGAGCGACTTGATGTTCATAAGAACATAAGAATGGAGGAACACTGCAGTAGGCCTACTGGCCCAAACTAAGCAGAATTCTTCTCTAAATCCATACGAGTTTTGGTGCTTTGCTGTGGATATAAAAATTTGTTGGTGGTATACTGGCACATATAGCATAGGAAGACGTTGTTTTCACAGCGTTTCGATTACAGGGAACTTTTTACTTCAAGATCTCTTTTTCAGATCGTCTTTTTTTTTCAAATAGAACTTTAGAAATCATTTTTTTTTCTTTTCAAGTCGACTTGTAAAGTTGTCTTTTTTTTAAGTCGTCTTCTTCATGTCTTCAAAAGTATTTGCTCCCCAGTCGACATGTTTTTACCTCTCAGACCATTAATTTTTTTTTCTCTTGAGGGTGTTGACCCACCTCCAGGAAGGGCCAGGTCTTGGGGAACCTGAAGCCTTCAAGGAAGGAACAACCCTTAGGAGACCTGTGGTATTGAAGGGACTCACCTCGAGGAAGGGGCAGCCCTTGGGGAACCGTGGGTCGTTGGAAGGGCCTGTGACGCGAACGGCGTGTCTGGTGCTGGCCACCCAGGCGCAGAGCCACGACCCAACACCCATCTCGCAAGACCATGACGACCCGGGGCCTCGCAGCTCCACCCTGGGGGAGAGAACAGGTCAGTGAGGAATGGTAACGATGGAAATAAATGGTATAAAATACCGACACAATGGAAAAATAAACACATAAGCAGTATAATGTGATCCTTTTATTGACAACGTTTCGCCCACGCAGTGGGCTTTATCGAGTCAGACAGATCTGTCTGTGACTTGATAAAGCCCACTGCGTGGGCGAAACGTTGTCAATAAAGGATCACATTATACTGCTTATGTGTTTATTTTTCCGAGGAATGGTAACACAATGGCAGAGTACATCGTCAGTAAGTAAATATGACACAGTGCGGGTTTATGAGATTTTATTGTGCAGACGACTTCGTCCACCAGGGGATTTATCAATTCAGGTCAGTAACCACACGTAGGTTAATTAAATGACATATATGAAACGTAGACAGTGGAATTTAATATAGGGATTATCTGTTACACACACACACACACACACACACACACATTCATCTGTTTAATGTTCTCACGTGACCTCTCCACCACTCCACAATTCTTTCAACACAATCCTTGCCATTACTGACACCCATCCATGCATCTCCCTCCAGTTTCCTTCCTCGTCTTTGGCCAGGACTGAAGTAGATAGTCCTCAGAGGATAGCCTCGGTGTTGACCTCAAAGTCTTCTGTTGTTCTGTCAAATGACTGTGAAATGGAAACGTTTTTTATTTGTATTCTGGCAGGCCTGCTGATCTTTTCTTTCTGTCTCAAGAACACGTAAGATGACAGGTAAATCTTACAAACTTCCAGTTATATTTAGTAAACACATACCCCTACTTTCCTATATTTTTTCTCAATAGCTCTTCATCCTGTAATGGTTCCTTTCTAATCTATGAGGAGTGGTCCGAGACCGTGCAGTGGGGAAGGTAATTCCCAGAACCACTAACAGATAACAGATATATCCGGGTGGTTGGTTAATTGACCTTCAGGTCCACCGACTGCACGAGGGTCATTAAGGCTGCGTGTCTCTTGTTCATCACTAGTCTTTAATAATTTAATACCTGGTGGTATTAATGCTTTAATTGGTAAAATAGGGATTAGTCATTTCTCAATGTATTTACCATGAGAAACGTGCATCTCTAAGTGTACATATCCGGTAATGAAAAATATTTCTTGCCTATGTACTTCCTGAAATGTTTCTCAGTACTGTCATCCCTAACACTGGCCCTTCCCAACACTGGCCATCCCTAACACTGGCCCTTCCCAACACTGGCCATCCCTAACACTGACCCTTCCCAACACTGATTCTCCTCAACACTGACCCTCCCCAACACTGATCCTCCCTAACACTGACCCTCCCCAACACTAACCCCTCCTTGGTCTCCAGATAGTGGTGGAGGGTGTCAGTCGTGTTGTCAGCCAGGTACAGATTGTAGCCGTCAGCGTTGACAGCGGAGGAGATACAATGCGCCAGCTCCCACAGCACATGCGCCTTGTTGGGGCGCACGTGCAGCGAAGTGGTCAGCTCCTGCAGCATCTTCCGCTTGTCGGCGTGTACGCAGAACTGTGAAGAGAAGTGCGCAAAAAACATCAGACATCACCTTAAAAAGGTTAACATTTAAGGTTAGGATGCTAGGTTGGGCTTACGCTAGGTTTGATTTCTGGATTACCTTGCTAGATTTGAATTAGGTTGGTACGTAAGTTTTGAGGCAAAATGAATGAAAAATGACAAGCCAAAAATTTCCTAAAATCTTAATAAGTTTTACTATGGGTGAAGAGAAGGAGGAAGGGGAGAGGCGGAAGGAGAAAGCGGAAAGGAAGAAGGAAGAAGAGTAAAGGAAGAAGGAAGAAGAGGAAAGGAAGTAGGACTAAGGGAAGAGGAAGAAGGAGAAAAGGAAGAGGAAGAAGAAGGAAGAGGAGAGGGAGAAGGATGACCTGGGATAACTATAAAGTATTCCAGAGTGAAAAAAACATTTCGTGTACTCACAAACACATCTTCAGATGAAATTATTTTATTCATAATATTGAGTAAACACATGAAAACATTCAGGTATTCCAACTTATTTTAATTTTTCACTTTCCATTTGTATGTTGTATGGAAAGTAGACACAAAAACACAGGTGTATAGGTCACGGCACCTGCAATACTCAAGAACAGAGAGGAATAGCAGGTGCTCGCTTCGAGACACGCGCCTTGATGCTAGTAAAGGGCTCTTGATAATGGGAATTAGAGCTAAATCCTCTTCCCATGGATCAAACCTCATTACCACTCATTCTCCAGGCGCTCCATTGCCCCCTAAGGATTTAGGGCTTCCCCATGAATATAATAATAATAATAATAATAATAATAATAATAATAATAAGTAATAATAATAATAATAATAATAATAATAATAATAATAATAATAATAATAATAATAATAATAATAATAATAATAATAATAATATCATTCTTGAGATATGTAAATGATTTATCAGTCGAAATACACCCGTGTTTGTTAGTCTTTGAAGGTGACTGAAAACTAATGAGAAGTACGGGTACTAAGGAGGCACTGCAAGATGCTTTCTGAAGGCGTGAACAAGCTACATAAAAGATCCAATAAGTGGCTACTGGATTTCAACCCCGGCAAATGTAGAGGCAGGAAGAAGGGGTATATAATTTGAAGAGGTCGGGGGAGGGGCCCGAATGCTAGTGAGCTGACCCCAGCATTCACGAATCAGTGAGCGGACACACACACACACACACACACACACACACACACACACACACACAGAAGACCGCAGACAGAGTATAGACTAGGTGGCCAAAGACTGCAAACCTCACTCAAGGAGAAAGATCTTGGGGTGAGTATAATACCGAGCACATCTCCTGAGGCACACATCAATCAGATAACTGCTGCAGCATATAGGCGCCTGGCAAACCTGAGAATAGCGTTCCGATACCTCAGTAAGGAATCGTTCAAGACACTGTACACCGTGTACGTCAGGCCCATACTGGAGTATGCAGCACCAGTTTAGAGAAAGTGCAAAGGTTTGCAACAAGGCTAGTTCCAGAGCTAAGGGGAATGTCCTACGAAGAAAGGTTAAGGGAAATCGGCCTGACGACACTGGAGGACAGGAGGGTTAGGGGAGACATAATAACGACATACAAAATACTGCGAGGAATATATAAGGTGGACAGAGGCAGGATGTTCCAGAGATGGGACACAGAAACAAGGGGACACAATTGGAAGTTGAAGACTCAGATGAGTCACAGGGATGTTAGGAAGTATTTCTTCAGTCACAGAGTTGTCAGGAAGTGGAATAGTCTGGGAAGTGATGTAGTGAAGGCAGGAACCATACATAGCTTTAAGACGAGGTATGATAAAGCTCATGGAGCAGGGAGAGAGAGGACCTAGTAGCGATCAGTGAAGAGGCGGGGCCAGGAGCTGAGTCTCGACCCCTGTAACCACGAATAGGTGAGTACAAATATGTGAGTGAGTACACACACACACACACACACGCCTCATTCCCTCTTCAAACATGGTTTAATTATCAAACTCACACAATAACTTCGTGAAAGCAAAGTCGTTTATTCTGCCGAAGTCAAACAGTTGATTTTTGTTCACCTGGAAAATGGACTTCCGGAAATGAGGGTGATCCACTTAGAGGGTGAAATACCTGAAGGGTGAAATACCTGGAGGGTGAAACACCTGAAGGGGGATCTACCTGGAGGGTGATCTACCTGGAGGGTGATCTACCTGGAGGGTAAACTACTTGGAGGGTAAGCTAGCTCGAGGGTGGACTACTTCGAAGGCGAAGAACCTAGAAGGTAAACTACTTAGAAAGTTTAACCACCATGAAGAAGAACAACCCACAACGTAAACTACCTGCAAGACGAACTACCTGTCGAGAAAATACAAAATGTTACCTGGAGACTTACAAGGCAAACCACCTGTCCGAAAAGAAAAGAAAAAAGAAACGATGGTGCATGGAAAGCATTACCAAAAAATAAAAATGGTGAATATGAAAATGGTCAAGAATGCCAACAGGTTGAAAAGTGAGACCCGACATGTGCAACAGTTAGGTAGACATGTGCAACAGTTAGGTAGACATGTGCAACAGTTAGGTAGACATGTGCAACAGTTAGGTAGAGATGTGCAGACGATGTAATCGTCTGCACATCTCTGCTGACTCTTCTGTACTCGACTAAAGAAGCCTACTGAGTGGGCGAAACGTTTCGGATTGCACATAAAAAAAAAACTTACACTTACCTTCCACCTGGATAAGCTGGTCTTCCGGATGATTTTACCTGTGAGAGGACAAACAGGAGAGACGTCTGTTAGCATCACCTTTAAGATAACTGATCAATGAGCCTCGTAAATGTTAGGGAAGGCCTCTAGTCTCCTATGAATTGGATGAGGTTTAGGCTACATTGATCCGGATATGAAAAAAAAGGGGGAAGTATTCTCTTAGCAATAGAGTTGTGGATGTGTGTGAGCAGTGCCTACGGGAAGGATTATTATGCGTGTGCCAGTGAGCCCATTGCAGTGGTCCTTTCTCCTGTGTTCCTGACTAGTTTAGTATAGTGGGTTTATATTTGGCAAGGGTGCATTTTACCGAATTAGCAGAATGCAAAAAATTGTGTTTTTTTTTGGCTGTAAATCAGCGGAAATCGACCTAAGCATAACGAAAAAAATATATATAGCATTGATTTTAAGAAATATTAAATAAATTTAAATTAACCTATGATATATAAAGCAAAATTTAGGTAAAAAAAAAAGAAAACCGTTACTATAAGGGAGGTTAGGTGAGGTTTCTAAGTTAGTTTTGGTCCAAAAATATGTATCTTGATATCACTGTATATATATATTGTAGTATATTGTAACTATGGGGTAATATTCGTAGGTAAGAATAGTAACATAGGTTCCAAGTGCCCGAGGAAGGTGGTGATAAGTGCTGTCGGTTCTACCAGTGTGAGAACCTTCAAGACAAGGTGCTACTACCTGTCGACAACACTTACTTGGGACCTTCTTCAGTGGCACCGCTGAAGTCGGCATTGGCACTTGAATAAAAAAAGAGAAAAGGTAAGTCGGGTTGGTGGGTTTAATTGGTTTAAAGCCTGTCGACTGCACGATTAAGTCCACACCTCACCTGTGCACCACCAGACAAGAATAATTCCGGTCTCTAAAATACGAAGCATAATACTCAGTAGGGGATGAATCTCTCTTGGCGGCTTATATATATATATATATATATATATATATATATATATATATATATCAATTCAGATTCAAAATTCAAGAATTGATTTCTTCGCATAGTATACAATGAGTAGTTCACATGTGGTAAAATATTTAGGCAGACTAATCCTAATGCTAAATGTCGAGTCGGTGTTTAATAGACTAAACACTAACTTAACTGTGTAAGCTGCTTGTGTCTTCTTTTACACAGATTAAACTTATCAATTCACTGTTTTGGAAGTTCGTATACCCATCAATGTTTCCAGGTTAACTCGGATTGGCTCAGTTTATGAACGAAAATCCTGGATAAGCCTATTACGGCTGATAGGCTTACTCTTGTACACAAGTTCCAGCATTTACTCATGACTGTTGTTGTCTTGGCTTCTATAATTTGGAGTGTCAACTCTTGTGTATTTCTCAGAAGAACAGGCGTTCAAGAATAACAAAATCTCAAATGATTATTATTATTATTTATAGAATAGTTTGTGGAAAGCTCGGAGGGAAAATGTAATAGCTGTATGACACTAAGAAAAGATATAATAGATAAAGATAAATATCTCTGTTGGACTCTGGAGACAGGTTAAGGTACTTGTCGGAGCTCCGGGAAATTTTAGATTACCAAAGTTGATACGGATGTGGCAATTCATAGGTTAGATAATATAGAGGTCATGGGCTTCGATAAGGTTAGTAATATAGAGAAAGGTGAGTGCTTTTTTGTTGGGCCTAAGATATACTTAAAACAAAGAATCTTTTTGTTTACACGATGTTTCGCACACAGGAGCGAGCTTGTTTTTATCAAATACTTGATAAATCTCCCCGTGGGCGAAACCTTTTATAATTAAAAGGTTCTTGGCTATAATTCTCTCTCTCTCTACTGCCGCTCCGGACGAGTTATATAACTGACGACATCCTCAGTACCTAACTCCCCGTTAGGTACTGAGGATGTCAGCATTTATTTACCTTAGTTATATTGTTTCCTAAATAATTCTTGGGCTAATAGTTTCAGTAGTCGTAGCCATAGCCACGGAGGTTGTCTATGAGAATCAGACACCAACTTTCAACTCATTTCTCTTGCGTTACGGACGAAAAGAGTGCAGAGCTGAATTGTCACCTTCCTGGACGAGGTCAAACGTAATGATGCTAGGAATGACTAGGTCAAAGGGCAATGAAGTCAGGATTGACGAGGTCAGGTGTAATGAAGTCAGGAATGACAAAGTCAGGTATAATGAAGTCAGGAATGACGAGGTCAGGTGTAATAGAACCAGGAATAACGAGGTCAGGTGTAATGAAGTCAGGAATGACAAAGTCAGGTATAATGAAGTCAGGAATGACGAGGTCAGGTGTAATAGAACCAGGAATAACGAGGTCAGGTGTAATGAAGTCAGGAATGACGAAGTCATCTGTAATGAAGTCAGTAATGACTACGACGGGTGTAATAGATCCAGGAATGACTATGACAGGTGTAATAGATCAAGGAATGACTATGACAGGTGTAATAGATCCAGGAATGACTATGATAGGTGTAATAGATCCAGGAATGGCTACGACAGGTGTAATAGATCCAGGAATGACTACGACAGGTGTAATAGATCCAGGAATGACTACGACAGGTGTAATAGATCCAGGAATGACTACGACAGGTGTAATATATCCAGGAATGACTACGACGGGTGTAATAGATCCAAGAATGACTACGACAGGTGTAATAGATCCAGGAATGGCTACGACAGGTGTAATAGATCCAGGAATGACTACGACAGGTGTAATAGATCCAGGAATGGCTACGACAGGTGTAATAGATCCAGGAATGACTATGACAGGTGTAATAGATCCAGGAATGGCTACGACAGGTGTAATAGATCCAGGAATGACTATGACAGGTGTAATAGATCAAGGAATGACTATGACAGGTGTAATAGATCCAGGAATGACTATGACAGGTGTAATAGATCAAGGAATGACTATGACAGGTGTAATAGATCAAGGAATGACTATGACAGGTGTAATAGATCCAGGAATGACTATGATAGGTGTAATAGATCCAGGAATGGCTACGACAGGTGTAATAGATCCAGGAATGGCTACGACAGGTGTAATAGATCCAGGAATGACTATGACAGGTGTAATAGATCCAGGAATGACTACGACAGGTGTAATAGATCCAGGAATGACGAGATAAAGGGGTAATGATGCCTGAAATGGTGAAGTCAGGTGTAAATAAACCTGGAACAACGAGGTCAAAAATGCGTAATTAGGTCAGGAATGAGAAGGTCAGTGGTAAATTGGCCAGCAATAAGGTCAGGTATGATGAAGGCAAAAGAGACCACTGAGAAAGCAGACTGAAAAGCTTAAAGGGAAACTTTTTCTTTTGGAAGGCCATGAAAAGACCTCAATCACGGCTGCAGGAAATGTTCTTTGTCAATTCGAGAGAATTTTTATATATAAATGTTTTCTTTTAACTTTTAGTTTACCGAGGCTAATTAAAAACGAGGAATTTTTCTTCAGTTGTTTTATCCTAGGCTTGGCATGGAGAGAGAGAGAGAGAGAGAGAGAGAGAGAGAGAGAGAGAGAGAGAGAGAGACCATAGTTTATAAAGAAGTGTGAGGATGCACCGGCTATGAGCAAAGCGGCATGGAAAACCTACAGAAAATAAGAACGTAGAGAGGTCATCGTATATACAGGGTGTTTCAAAAAGATGGACCCGATCGGATATACGTATATACTGCTCTGAGATTGGGTCCATCTATTGAAAGGCATAAGGAGCCAAGGCCCTCGCTCACAGTCGGAGTCATTTTCCTCACACTAAAACCAAAAATGCTCACCGTTTGTGCCGTTTTCAAGGCTCTTCTGCTTGTCCCGTTGAGTACGTCGGATCATCCATCGCTCTAGTGTCTCCAGCTCTACCTGTTCCATCAGCCAGGCCTCCAGGAACTCCGGGTGTGTCTTCAGGTACTGCCCCACCATCTCTCCTGTCACCTCCTCTGTCAGGAGATACCAGAGAGTACAGTTAGTTCTTGTCGTCAGGTACTGCCCCACCATCTCTTGTTACCCCGTCTGTAAGTGGAACACCAGAGGGTTGTTAGACACTGTTCCACCACTTCCTGTGTCACATCTGTCAGGGGCCCACCAGACAGTAGAATTAGTGCTAGAAAAGAGGCAGACAAGAAACGTAGTAGTGTATAAAATATTGGAATGGAAGTTATTACTAAGGAAAATTGTTAGTAAACAAGCTAGGGTGTGAGGAAATAAATACATGTGTAACACCTGGGTAACTATTCGAAGACGTTTCGCCAACCAGCAGTTTTTTTCAAGTCAGTACAGATATACTAACACAGTAGGCGATGAGATAATCGGTCCCTTGCAGAACTATATACAGAAGACACTGGAAGATGAGGTACTCAGTCCCTGGTGCCTGGAAGCTGGTGTTCATTACATTAGCTGGAGTGCTACGACACTAGCAGTAGGGGACCTGGGACATGACGGGGCAGAAGCAGTGCTTCTGTAATGTACATTTTAAGTTGTTCGGGTTTGTATGGTTGTTTAACTATTAATTTTTAATATTTATTGCTATGATTGTTATTGTAACAAGGGGATTTCTTTTATTGTCTGACAGATGAGATAATATCTAGGCCCTCTGTTGTCACATCCTATATTATTCCAATTTTTATTAACTATTTTAAAAATATTATGGGTTTGATATTTATTTTTGTAGATAGAACCAAAGGTGTTGGTGCCGCTTTACAAGAACTATCTACATATCCAGGGAAGGATGTGAGCGAGTGTGCTTTGTCTCCATACACACAGCCTTACATGTAAACAACTTATTATGCAATGTCATTTTTGGGGACTTAGAATTCTGAGAACTCAATTTTCTGTGAGCCTCGGTAGTCTATACACTGTCATGTGTGTTGACTTGTAGATTTTGGCAGTACTTTCCAGTGTGAACACTGCCATTTTAGCTACATTGTTGGCATTGCCTCTGTAAGCAAAAGCCTCCAGTCCATGGTTCAAATACTAGGTCTATACAGTGCATTGTGTAGACTTTGTCTTTATTTAACTATATCTGCTGTGGAGAGAGAGAGAGAGAGAGAGAGAGAGAGAGAGAGAGGAGAGAGAGAGAGAGAGAGGAGAGAGAAGAGAGAGAGAGAGAGAGATGTGTGTACTGATGACGCACATCACTTGGATATATTAATACACCCTGTGAGTTCTTCCATTTTCTTCATTACTGCCATTGTTCGAAGCTGATGTTACAAGACAAGAGGGATCTTAAGACCATCCTCGCCGCAGATGAGAATGACCTTTAAGACCCCTCAGTAGGCATTTCCCAGAACTTGTAGAGAAGTGGAAGGGGGAAAAAGAACGTCACATTCTTATTATGTTCCAGAACATGGCAGCCTGATTGGTGTGATTAGTGGACGGAAGATCGAACCTCCACCTCTCCATGCAGTAAATGATAAACTATGGTTTAGCATTTTGTGAAATATGTTGTATATATATATATATAAAGTTGAAATCTGTGGTGTCATCGTCCTGAGAGAAAGGCAAGGAGACTGATGTATTGTGAGTCCCCATGGTGACCGAGGGGTTCACAGGTGAGCACCTCACTCACAAGGATTAACTCTCCTATCTTCCACGTATTACTCTCCTTTATTCACTGTTTTCCTCTTTACGTACTAGCTCATTTACACTCAGCCCTACGCTCTCTCTCTCTCTCTCTCTCTCTCTCTCTCTCTCTCTCTCTCTTCATATAAATTTGCATATACAGTATATATTTACGCACAGAAATGCATACACACAGGCCAGGAGCCATGAATCGACTCCTGCAACCACAATTAGGTGAGTACACACACACACACACACACACACACACACACACACACACACACACACACACACACACACATTCATACACACCTAACAGAAAATAATGATGTAACGGAAGAGTTTGAAGCATCATAAAAAAATATATACAACTGAAAACCAGCACTGGAAAGGTGGCAACCCTGGGACTTACCATCAACATAAAGAAAACCAGAAAAGGAAAATATCGAAAGGCAGGAAGAAAGGAAGGAAGGAAGGAAGGAAGGAAGGAAGGAAGGAAGGAAGGAAGGAAGGAGAAAACAAACTTCGAAAAGAGAACAGTGAACAAGATCGAAGTAGAATCAAATCTCTTGCTCAAGTTTATTAAACTTTTAAGTGTAAAGGACAAAATATAAAGAATCAAGAAAGATAGAAGAAAAGGGATGGAACTGTAGAAGGAAGCGTGTGTGGGGATACTCAAAAAAAAATTACCGAATGTTTACAAAAAAAAAAAAAAACTGAATTTCTTCTTCGGATTTGACCTAAAAACCAGAAAATTAAATGGAAAAAGTTGTAATAACCGAAGAGAAGGTCTCGGAGAGCTGCTACTGGATGCTGATAGGAAGGCAGCAAAGCCAGGCGAGATATCACCTTGGGTCCACAAGGTACGGACACACTAACTAAATGATCCTCTCTGGGAAATATTTTGGGTTTCACTGCAAGAATTGGAAAAAAACAAGGTCACACACACACACACACACACACACACACACACACACACACACACACACACACACACACACACACACACATACACACACACACACACACACACACACACAACGCCGGAATTAACAGCACTACAAGTCCGTCTCTCTGCTGCCTGTTGTTGTGAAAATCCTGGTAAGGTCTTACAGATAAAGCAGTATTGTCCGAAGGTGTTTGTAAACCATGCGAATAACTTCCCACAGGATATGTACACCGGGAGGTGTATGTGTGTGTGTGTGTGTGTGTGTGTGTGTGTGTGTTAGGGTATATTCGGTCAGCTTTCATAAAGTTCCTCTATATAGTGCGATTTTTTGTGAATGCAACTGCAAAAGTACATCCAAAATTGACTGGCACATTGAAAGGCCTTTATAGTACGTACTAATTCATTTTTGATAAACTTTGCAAATTCCAGTTGCAAAAAAAAAACTGCACCAAAAAGTGAGTTTTATATAAGAAGCGACCGAACACTCAGAGCTTAACTTAATCCCCATTTCGGGGATTAAAGTGAGGATTAGGATATATGCAGTCCTAATGAGCCTCGTGTAGCCAATAGGCTTTCAAACCACTTAACCAACCAACTTGTCAGAAGGAGTAAAGAGCTAACATGAGCATTCCTGTGGCATGCCTATGACCTTTTTCCAGGGTTCACCCCTTCCCAACACTGCCTGAGGCCAAATCTCTTTGTTGATTGCTTGATCAACCAGGCTGTCGTTGCTGCTGTCAGCGGCCCTCAGACCTACCTAGCCATCACAGCCTGGCTGATTCGTGGTGATCCAGTTTCCCCTTGAAAACGCTTCCGCAGGTGATTCCAAAATTCTGTGCAATATAAGCAGCAAAAATGCTTAAGTATCCCCTACCGGGATACCTGGACAGACTGAACGAGGAAGACAAGACAAGATAATGATGTGAGGTAATGAGATAAGGTAATGAGGTAAGGAAATGAGGCCACCAGGAGGGATAATGAGGGACAAAATAAAATAGGATTATCATATAGGGCACTAAGGTATGAGGTATCGTAATGGGGAACATGGAATATGACTAATGGGAATTATGAAGGTATGGTAATAGGGTGAAGTAGCTGTGGTAATGAGGTGGTCAGTAGTAATGGCGGCTCAGTAGGTAAGGTAATAAAGGTCAGTGAAAATAGGGGCTCATAGGGGAATGGCAATAAAGCAAGTGGAAATAGGTAATCAATAGACATGTTAATGGGTGCCGGTGGAAATATGGCATGAAACAGGTATGGAAATGGTACCAGAATGATAATGAGGGCATAAAAATAGGTAAAAATTAAAAAAAAGTAGTATTAGAGGGGAAGGGGGAGACAGACTAAGAGTAGAACACTTACAGTGATTACTTTTTCTGCCTCTGTGTCCTCATTCCTCGCCCCGTCTATACACGTCCCTGGGTATCGTGGAAACACGTGGGGGTGATGGTGCAGTAAGTAGATTGCTTTGGAGTGAGGAATGGGCGGTGAGGTAGGTGTGAGTGTGGGTATACCTGGAGTATACCTGGAGAGGGCTTCGGGGGTCAACGCCGCCTCGTGGTGGATCAGGGTCTGATCAATCAGGCTGTTACAAGCCACTAGGAACGACAAAACAAGTCACGAAGAAAGACAAAAAGCAAAACAGTCTGTGAGGACTTGAACAGACTAATCAAGGGAATCTCCGCTGGGAAAAAATATAAGAACATGAGAACATAAGGAAGAAGGAACACTGCAGTAGGCCTACTGGCCCATGCCGTATATAATGTTCCATAAGTGAGAGTCAACGAGGATTGGAAAACAGTGTATCCTCTCACTCCAAGTTGCCGCCAGTCTGTTCTACGTTTGTCTTGTGGGACCCAACAAATTTTTCGCAGAGATATAACCTTAAAATATGACTGACTATACTCTCGAACACATGCACAGGAGAGACCTCTCAATGTATATATAAATACGTACACATATACGTACATACTTTTCAGTATATACACAGTGAGCTGCACATCTCTTTGTTTGTTATTAAGACTCACTATATAGTTTATGGCACTTTGTGGAGTCACAGTTTGCCCACCTGAGTCATAATCAAATCTCCGAAATTGATAATATACTTATTACTATACCTGATTGTACATTTTACCATCGATATACACAATGATTTTCTTTGTATACACAAGAAGAATATGAGGTGGAATAGCGTCCAGGGAGGTGGTGCATACTCACGGGTGGAGGAGAGGTCCAGCTGGTTCATGGTGGGGCGCCCGTTGAGGGTGAGAGTGGGAGCGCCTGCTCCTGCAACAGACAAGAGAGTGAGCAACATTAGCAACATGATATGCAAATATCGTACAAATAGTTGCATGGTTAGCGGGGTTTAAAGCCTATCGACTCCACAGTAACCTTTTCACCACCAGACAACAAGATTAAATTAATCCCTAAAATAGGGATTAGTACCTAAAATAGGGATTAGTACCTAAAGTAGGGATTACAGTAAACTCTCAGCTTACAAACTCTGAGAAAAATACACATCTGAGTGTATATTACCAAGTGTATATAAATATATTTGAGACATAATAATAAGATATTACATAAATATTTACATTGAGGACAAACATTACATTTTATTGGCTATTAAACTATGCAAATTACACATATAGATGTGTTGGTATTAATAAAGTCAAGAAATAAATGTAATCTAATTCAGATGTAAAGTGAAAAAACCTTGTTAAAACTAGTTAAAACAAGTTAAATAAACCATTTTTTAAAACTGTGGCTAAAAAATGGTTTAATTCTAACCAGAAATGACGGAAGACAAAAAATAGAAATATCTTACAAAATAACGACAAAACAAAAAATAGAAATATCTTACAAAATAACGACAAAAAAAAGAAATATCTTTCAAAATAACGACAAAACAGAGACCAGCAGATATAACTGTTAGACAGTTGAACTGCAGCAGTTGTGTTATTCAGATACACACAGATATATACACTGATACCCAGGCTAAATGGTCAAGCCTTGAGTGCGAGTGATTTAGAAGGTGGACCGCTGTCCAATGGTGTGATTTCCATTAGCCTGACTGACACGGCTTCGAAAGCCCGTACCAAATCCAAAGTAACTTACCCAAATGTTCCCACTGTCTATGTATGTGTGCGTGTGTGTGTGTGTGTGGTGTGTGTGTGTGTGTGTGTGTGTGTGTTTTGGGAACATCTGGGTAAGTCATGTAGGACCGGGTATCGCAACTAGGACAGGGTTAGACTTTGGCTTCTCAGAGCTAAAGGTGTAAGTCTGGTCAACCACCACCAGTTTCAGACGTGAGGAAGTCACGTCTTCCAGACTTGGTTAATGAAGCCTATTCAGTCTTATGGTATTCAACACCTTCCTCTTAAGCACAATTAACTACATCACAACCCACGCAATATAGAAATTATTATTATTATTATTATTATTATTATTATTATTATTATTATTATTATTATTATTATTATTATAATCAGAAAAGACGTTCTAACCCAAGAATAATCGAAGTAGGGAAAAGATTTAGTAGTTAGGAAGATAACGTCTCAGAAACATTGGCAGATAGCGGATGGAGTCTAGGCTGGGATATGACAGCAGCACGAGTGTGGTGAGCACCTCTTGGCAGGACCATCTGGCTCAGAGCACCAGCTGGATGAGAAGATTATCTGGCTTAGAGGATCATCTAGCTTAGAGGACCATCCGGCTTAGAGGATCATCTAGCTTAGAGGACCATCTGGCTTAGAGGATCATCTGGCTGAGAGGGCCATCTGGCTCAGACGGCCGGCTAGCTAAGAGTACCATCTGACAGAGAGGACTAGCTGGCTGAAAGGATCATCTAGCTAAGAAAGCTATCTGGTTTAGGACCATCTGGATGAGAGGCCCAGCTGCCTAAAAGGAGCTGGCTGAGAGGACCAGCTTCCGAAACCCTGGTTACAACATGAAGTTCCATTCATTAACTGAGAGGAGAATAACAGGAACTGGCGAGGAGAAGGAGGAGGAGGAGGAGAGAGGGAGAAGAGTGAGGGGAGGGTGAGGGAGGGGCGAAGAGATGAGGAGGGAGGGAGGAGAGAGAGAGAGGGTGAGGGAGGGAGGGAGAGAGAGAGAGAGGGTGAGGGAGGGAGGGAGGAGAAAGAGGGTGAGGGAGATAGGGAAAGGTGTTTCATTCTTCTACTCCATACACACATAATATAAATATATATATATATATATATATATATATATATATATATATATATATATATATATATATATATAATGTATATATATATATACAGATTTATACTTACGCCTGAAATGTTATTAATAGTTTATTTTTTCCAGCTTCTCTGTCTGTCTGCCTGTCTGTCTCTCTCCCTCTCTCTCTTTCTCCCTTTCTCTCTCCCTCTCTCTCTTTCTCCCTTTCTCTCTCCCTCTCTCTGATCACTGGGTCCAGGGACGAGGGAGAGTGTGTGTAGGTAATTGTTCCTTCCAGTTCTCTTCCCTTCCTACGTTGCCTCTGACCTCTTTATTTCTCTCCCACTTGAAGAACTCTGCCATAGTGTCACTTCTCGACGACCACGGGGCATCAAGGAGGGTGCTTTGATGCCGGTGAAGGGCTCTTGATTCAAGGAACTGGATCTACCCCCTCCCCATTCATGGACCAAACCCCTTAACTCACCAGGCGCTGTGTGACCCCTGATAATTTAACACTCCCCATAATAATAATAGATGATGATGATAATAATAATAATAATAATAAGAAGAAGAATAGTAGTAGTAGTAGTAGTAATAATAATAATAATAATAATAATAATAATAATAAAATAATAATAATAATAATAATAATAATAAAAACAACTACAACAATACTAATAATATTAATAATAACAACAACAATAATAATAATAATAATAATAATAATAATAATAATAATAATAATAATAATGATAATTGAAGTGGTTGGCTGAGGTAGTCAGTCTGACGCGACGAAAGATAACGCGAGGTAATTAAGCTCCCATGAAGTGATCAAAGTAATTAAGATATACACTGATATGGCATCACTAATGATCTCTGATGATATACGAAGATCGCTGAAGGTCTCTACAGCTCTATGAAGATCTCTGAAGGTCTCTACAGCTCTATGAAGATCTCTGAAGGTCTCTACAGCTCTATGAAGATCTCTACAGGTCTGTGAAAATCTTTGAAATCCTCTACAGGTCTTTGGAAGTCTCTAGAGATCTGTGAAGGTATCCACTGTTCCCTGATGATCTCTTGTTTTCCTTTTCCTTGTACAGAACATAACTGTCTACCAATCACACACAACACTCCCCCAGGTCTCTGCACGGCTCCTACGGATTTAGCGCTTACTCTGTGACCGATTTCGAAAGTTTTCCCTATTGCCACAGCCCGGTCTTTTAGCCAGGCTCGTCTGCTGCTTTCCTGTCCATCCAGACTGTTGCTGCTGGTGCCCCCAAATGGTCCACATACCCATCACAGCCTGGTTGATCTGGCACTCAGGAGGAGATATTGAGCGAGCTTTCCCCTACGGACTTCTGCACTTTTTTCGATATCTTCTTGTAGAAAGCTGAATAATCTGGGCCCACGGATGTTGATACAGCGTTCTCTTGTTTTGCACACGGCATCCCTGCTTTTCATTAAGTTTATTTTACATTCCCTCACATATATTTCACTCTAGTTTGTTATGGCTTGGAACCAGGCCCTCTAGTATCTACTACGTATTTAGTATCATGTATCTCTCTCTCTCCTCAGCTTCAAAGATTACATATTTAGGACTGTGGGCATTCCTAGTAATTTAAATGCTTCAGTGGCTTTATCTTGTCCATAAAAGTCCATCTGTTACAGGACTGTTATATTTACTGCTTTGAAAGGGGCCGTCAACACTGAGCTGTAGTCTAAGCGAGAGAGCACAAGTGGTGTGAATAGTGTCACCAGTGGCATTATTTCTCATTATCCACCCCAGCATTTTTCTAGGGTTTTGAGACATTTGTTATAATGTGGTCTTTAAAAGATGGGTCAGCTGGTATTATTTCTTACATGTTTCTTTCGTTCTGTTTGGCGACCATGATGCGTTTTTTGTAGTAATAATAGTAGTAGTAGGAGTAGTAGTAGTAGCAATAGTAGTAATAAATAATAATAATAATAATAATAATAATAATAATAATAATAATAATAATAATAATAATAATAATAATAATAATAATAATATTTCTGTATTTGCTTCACAATATAATTGATTCAGAAGCCAATACTTCACCCTCTAGGGTAATTCCTTCCCACTAGGGTAATACCTTCCCACTAGGGTAATTCCTTCCCACTAGGGTAATACCTTCCAACTGGGGTAATACCTTCCCACTAGGGTAATATCTTCCCACTGGGGTAATACCTTCCCACTGGGGTAATACCTTCCCACTGGGGTAATACCTCCCCACTGGGGTAATACATTCCCACTGGGGTAATACCTTCCCACTGGGGTAATACCTTCCCACTGGGGTAATACCTTCCCACTGGGGTAATACCTTCCCACTGGGGTAATACCTCCCCGCTGGGGTAATACCTTCCCACTGGGGTAATACCTTCCCACTGGGGTAATACCTTCCCAATGGGGTAATACCTTCCCACTGGGGTAATACCTTCCCACTGGGGTAATACCTTCCCACTGGGATAATACCTTCCCACAGGGTAAGACCTCTCCCAAATTACACAGCTCTAACTTAATTCCCAGTCACCTGGTGTCCCAGGACCAATATCCCCTCCTCCTAATCTTCTTCCACCTCCTACTCCTTCCCCTCCCCCTTACTCCTCTCTCTTCTCCTTTGCCCTGAAATCTCCTCGCTCCTCCTCCACCTCCTCTTCTCTTCCTCCGCCTTTCCCTGATCATCCCCTTCCTCTCCTCCTCCTCCTCCCCCTCCCCTCCTCCAGCATCCCAGTTACCATGGTGATTGTAGATTGTGATGGCTCCCTTCCTCCCACCCTTCCCCTACCCTTCCCTCACCCTTCCCCCATCCTTACCCTCTCTCTTCCCTTCCTCTTCCATAAGTGCTGGGCAGACTTGTCTTACGTATGTGCGCGTGCGCGCACGCTTACGTTCAATTAAGAGAGAAAGAAAGATAGAGAATCAGAGAACTGAGGAAAATGGGAAAAGGAAAGAAAGGATAATGGAGAAGGAAAGGTAAATAAATGAAGAAGAATTAAAGGGGAGATAAGGGATGGAAAAAAAGAGCAAGGGATGAGAGAGACGAAGATGGAAAGGGAGAAAATGGACGAATTAAATAAAAGAGGAAGAAAAGGCTAGAAGTGAAAGTATTCAC
Organism: Cherax destructor; assembly: GCA_009830355.1. Classification (NCBI taxonomy): domain Eukaryota; kingdom Metazoa; phylum Arthropoda; class Malacostraca; order Decapoda; family Parastacidae; genus Cherax; species Cherax destructor. The sequence continues at coordinate 59,041 of WNWK01006906.1, read as the reverse complement.
ATTAACATTAAATAAAGAGAAGAATATTACCTTTCAAAAATATTACCCTTCAAAAAATATTACCATTCAAAAATACTGCCGTTCAAAAAAATATTACCCTCTCAAAAAATATTACCCTTCCAAGAAATACTACTCTTCAGAAATATTACCCTCCCAGAAATAATACCCTTCAAAAATCCTTACCTTCCCAAAAAATATTACCCATCAAAAATATTACTCTCCCAAGAAATTCACCGCAACATTTGGAGCGAAGGAAAAAAAATCAATGTTTTGCAGAGACAGACGGAACTTGAAAAAGGCTAAATGTCCTCCAAGATCAAACTGCAGAATCCACACTGCTTAATGTGACCCCTTGATGCGAGGTCAACAGGACAGGGTATTAGAGAAGGCAGGATACTAGAGGCATGATATTAGAGGCAGGATACTAGAGGCATGATATTAGAGGCAGGATACTAGAGGCATGATATGAGAGGCAAGATACTAGAGGCATGATATTAGAGGCAGAATACTAAAGGCATGATATTAGAACCAGGATACTAGAGGCATTATATTAGAGGCACGATATTAGAGGCATGATATTAGAGGCAGGATACTAGAGGCATGATATGAGATGCAGGATACTAGAGGCATGATATCAGAGGCAGGATACTAGAGGCAGGATACTAGAGGCAGGATACTAGAGGCATGATATTAGAGGCAGGATACTAGAGGCATTATATTAGAGGCAGGATACTAGAGGCATTATATTAGAGGCAGGATACTAGAGGCATGATATGAGAGGCAGGATACTAGAGGCATGATATTAGAACAGGATACTAGAGGCATGATATGAGAGGCAGGATACTAGAGGCATGATATTAGAACCAGGATACTAGAGGCATGATATTAGAGGCAGGATACTAAAGGCATGATATTAGAGGCAGGATACTAAAGGAATGATATTAGAGCCAGGATACTAGAGGCATGATATTAGAGGCAGGATACTAGAGGCATGATATTAGAACCAGGATACTAGAGGCATGATATTAGAACCAGGATACTAGAGGCATGATATTAGAACCAGGATACTAGAGGCATGATATTAGAGGCAGGATACTAGAGGCATGATATTAGAGGCAGGATACTAGAGGCATGATATTAGAGGCAGGATACTAGAGGCATGATATTAGAGGCAGGATATTAGAGGCATGATATTAGAGGCAGGATACTAGAGGCATGATATGAGAGGCAGGATACTAGAGGCATGATATTAGAGGCAGGATACTAAAGGCATGATATTAGAACCAGGATACTAGAGGCATGATATTAGAGGCAGGATACTAGAGGCATGATATTAGAGGCAGGATACTAGAGGCATGATATTAGAGGCAGGATACTAGAGGCATGATATTAGAGGCAGGATACTAGAGGCATGATATTAGAGGCAGGATACTAGAGGCATGATATTAGAGGCAGGATACTAGAGGCATGATATTAGAGGCAGGATACTAGAGGCATGATATTAGAGGCAGGATACTAGAGGCATGATATTAGAACCAGGATACTAGTGGCATGATATTAGAATCAGGATACTAGAGGCATGATATTAGAACCAGGATACTAGAGGCATGATATTAGAGGCATGATATTAGAGGCATGATATTATAGGCAGGATACTAGAGTCATGATATGAGATGCAGGATACTAGAGGCATGATATGAGAGGCAGGATACTAAAGGCATAATATTAGAGGCAGGATACTAGCGGCATGATATTAAAGGCAGGATACTAGAGGCATGATATTAGAGGCAGGATACTAGAGCCATGATATAAGAGGCAGGATACTAGAGGCATGATATTAGAGGCAGGATACTAAAGGCATGATATTAGAGGCAGGATACTATAGGCATGATTTTAGAGGCAGGATACTAGAGGCATGATATTAGAAGCAGGATACTAGAGGCATGATATTAGAAGCAGGATACTAGAGGCATGATATTAAAGGCAGGATACTAGAGGCATGATATTAGAGGCAGGACACTAGAGGCATGATATGAGAAGCAGGATACTAGAGGCATGATATTAGAGGCAGGATATTAGAGGCATGATATTAGAGGCAGGATACTAGAGGCATGATATTAGAGGCAGGACACTAGAAGCATGATATGAGATGCAGGATACTAGAGGCATGATATTAGAGGCAGGATATTTGAGGCATGATATTAGAGGCAGGATACTGGAGTTATGATTTTAGAGGTATGATATTAGAGAAGGTACGACATTAGAGGAGGCATTAATATTAGGATTCATAGATTTAGAAGAGGCATTAACATGAGGAGAGGCACTAATATTAAATAAAGGTTTTAATATTAGAAGAAGCATTAATATTAGAAGAGGCATTAATATTAGAAGAGTCATTGATATCAGAAGAGGCATTAATATTAGAAGAAGCATTAATATAGTGAAATAGTGTCGGTTTAAGGATTTATTATGATTTTCATCAGCCAGCGAAGGAGCTTGGAGGCGGAGGAGCTTCTTGCAAGGCTTTAGGAAGTTGAGAGGCATCTTGGAGATAATTCACTTAGTTTACAAGCTTTTTTTGCAAGTTACTCACTTGGCTTAGAAGGATTTTCCAGTTATTTTCTTGATTTAGAAGCTTTTCGAGTGATTTACTTGAGTTACAAGCTTTTTCAAGTCACTGGCTTGATTTACAAGATTTTTCAAGTTATTTACTTCGTTTACAAGCTTTTTCAGGATACTCTCTTATTTTACAAGTTTTTTCAAGTTGCTGACTTGATTTACAAGCTTTACAAGCTTTAACGTAACTGAAAGAAACAATTATAATCCATGCGTAACTTATCCACTTGTAAAGTTTTTCCATAGTGCCTTAAAGTGTTATCATTTGTTGCACTTTGTGGGTGACCACGTACCATTCCACTTATAATCAGGGTTAATACCGAGGAATGGGATGGGTGGTTCCCATTCCCGTCATCAAAATCCCTTCCCCAGAATCTCCATCTCCCAGAAATCATAGATGGCTTCATATCCCCCTGGTTCTCTGCAATCACTGCTGTTTACATGTACCTGCTTGCCTTCCCCTCTCAGTGATGTTTACATGTACCTGCTTGCCTTCCCCTCTCAGTGATGTTTACATGTACCTGCTTGCCTTCCCCTCTCAGTGATGTTTACATGTACCTGCTTGCCTTCCCCTCTCAGTGATGTTTACATGTACCTGCTTGCCTTCCCTCTCAGTGATGTTTACATGTACCTGCTTGCCTTCCCCTCTCAGTGATGTTTACATGTACCTGCTTGCCTTCCCTCTCAGTGATGCTCGTATATGCTTGCCTTCCCTCTCAGATGCATACATGTACCTGCCTTCCCTCTCAGTGATACACAAATCATCAGTGACACACAGTCCATTAGTGATGCACAGTGCCACTTTACCCAAGAACTGGCTGGAGTGGGACTGAGACAGCAGACAATTGGCGATAAAAGGTTTTATTTTGCTATGCTCGATTTTTCCACTTCCTATGAACTCAAGATTGTCCATTTCTTCTTCTTGATTAATATCCGAGAGAGAGAGAGAGAGAGAGAGAGAGAGAGAGAGAGAGAGAGAGAGAGAGAGAGAGAGAGAGAGAGAGAGAGAGATAATTAGACAGACAGAAAGATTACCCTCTTTGCTCAAACGTGGCACAACTCTACGGAGACGGCCCACCTTGAGTCAACTACATCACGCAGGACACGATGTTGATCAAGATATTTGTTCTACGAGGGTCTTTATTTTTTGTCCCCTTTTTCCAACGCAACATATGTACACACCCTCCTCGTAGATATATTGAATCTACCAAATATATATTTTTTCAGGAATACTATCAAAAACACCGGCAGAGGAGGCAAGGTGTACAACACCACACCACATCCCTGAATCATTAACCAACCGTTAATTATTGACAACCAAATAATATGAATATATATATATATATATATATATATATATATATATATATATATATATATATATATATATATATATATATATATATATATATATATATATATAAAGGAAGACGAAAATTAAGGTACAGTGTGTGCAGCGTAAGTAATTAAATAATGAAATAAGAAGCTTATTAGTGGTGCTGAGAAAGCTCCTTTACAGCACTACGTGAAGAATTTTTAGAGGCGCTGCATGTTGGTTCTGAAGGTTCTTTATATCACTGTGTGAAGACCTTAAAGGTCCTGCACGGTGCCAGCCGCGACAAGCAGCTGGGTCACACAAACATCATCAACACTCAACACAAAACCCTACTCCAACAAGATTCCTCTTTAAACGACATCGTTTATATTGTGTCTGGCGGAGCAGGAAGGGCACACACACACCTACTTTGACATAAGGGAAAAAAAGGATATTCCAGGATATCTTCACTTTATTGCATATGAGTGTAAAAGGCTATCAAACTTGCGAGGAGAGGTTATTGCTACCCTGAGCACTGGTGCTTCACAATATCCTCCGTGGGGAAACTCTGGATATTTTTATATAAACATTTTTAATAGTAGTGGCGTGAAAGAGGATCCTAAGGATTATTATTATTATTCTATTTATGGGGGACACGGGGGGGGGGTAATGCTCATCTCGTAGGGAAAATACACTGCCAGACAAATGAGAAGCAGCCATATTTGATCTAGGGTAGGAGAGGGCAGCTAAAATTAACCATACCACGGGTGGGGCTTGAACTCGCGGTCACAGAGTCGTAAAACTCCAGACCGACTCGTTTGCAATCGTGTCATTACGATTTCGTGAGTCAGCTAAAATTCTTTGGATCACGAGACCTTCACCGGCACTGGATCACGAGACCTTCACCGGAACTGGATCGCGAGACCTTCACCGGCACTGGATCGCGAGACCTTCACCGGCACTGGATCACGAGACCTTCACCGGGACTGGATCACGAGACCTTCACCGGCACTGGATCACGAGACCTTCACCGGCACTGGATCACGAGACCTTCACCGGCACTGGATCACGAGACCTTCACCGGCACTGGATCGCAAGACCTTCACGGCACTGGATCACGAGACCTTCACCGGCACTGGATCGCGAGACCTTCACCGGCACTGGATCTCGAGACCTTCACCGGCACTGGATCACGAGACCTTCACCGGCACTGGATCACGAGACCTTCACCGGCACTGGATCACGAGACCTTCACCGGCACTGGATCACGAGACCTTCACCGGCACTGGATCACGAGACCTTCACCGGCACTGGATCACGAGACCTTCACCGGCACTGGATCACGGCCCCTGAAGGGAGGAAGCAGTACAGTGGAGCCCTGTGAAAGCAACTAAATTTCAACAATTACGTCACGTTTATAGTGTCGATTGTAGAAAAGATATCCAAATCTGTCGTAGCTGTTGCGACCTTCCCCCCCCCCATCCCTCCAACATCATTTCCAGTTCTCGAAATCTTTGCCAATCTAGTTCTTTCTCTTTTGTAGAGATGATAAAAAGAGGAACAATCTTCCCACCTACCTTTTGAACCAATCACCTTCAATTATCTCAGCCATTGCCAATTCAACTCTTTCTGCTTTGTACAGAGGAAAACAATATCTGTGCACCAGTCTGCTGCAGCAGACACCTCCCGTCTCCGTAATCCCTCGTCAGTACTGCTATTTCTGTCTCCTCATATCAAAGCTCTTTACTTCCCTGTCAGTATTCTTCCACGTGGAGGAGAGAAAAAGGCAATGAATTTCTGGAAAAACCTTATTATTCCTGCAACGTTTCTTCAAGTAGCATCCCTGGGCGAAACGCTGGAGCATAGTGCCTTTTTTTCTCCGCCTGTCAGCTGGCTTATTCATTTACCACTATTTTGCCACGTATTATTTAGCATAACTTCTCATCCTTCTCATCCGTTTTTCTAATTCCCTTCTCCCATTTCTTACTCCTTATTATTCCATCCGCTCTTCTCCTCCTGCACTGTTCCTCTTTATCTTCATCTCCACCTCTCCTCTCTGGTTACTGAAGCTGCATCCCACCTGCTTGTCTTCTCCCCACTCCTAATCCTCTGCTAATCCCTTGGTCCATTAATCCCCCAGAAAGCATTGTTCGTGTGAACTTCGGGACTAATTAGTGTGTTATTGTGGGTTGGACCAGGTATGCCAGGTATGCCGCAGGTGTGCCCCGGGTACTCTCCAGGTACGACACAGGTACATCTCCAAGTTGATGCTCGCCTCTCCCATGCCCCTTGCAACTTGTCTCATTATCCCGTTAAACGCTGACTCCACTACGTGTTTCCTTTTTACATATCTTGCGTAACAGTGTAGGTATTTTCCTGCTTAGTAATAATACCTGGAGGTATACCCCAGGTATTATTAATTATCGACGAAATGTTAGGTATGAGGACACAGATGCAACTAATGTGAAATTTTACTGTGGCAACGTTTTGCTCTCCAGGAGCTTCGTCAAGCCGAAACGGCTGCTATAATAAAATGTCTCGTTAATTGCCTCTGTGTCCTTATGCCTAACATATTTTTTCTTCGCTCCAGAGAGAACAGTTCAAGATATA
>WNWK01006906.1:27500-47500 GCA_009830355.1 Cherax destructor | reverse complement strand
GTTTCTGGTAGATGCAAACGAAATATCTAGGAAAAATAGGCTGTTACGTGTCAAGTGTTTATAGATGATGTGTAATTTACGAGGTCGTGACTATAATATGCTGCAGGAATTGTTAAAAAATGAGTTGAGTCTCAACAAATGCAAGTTAAATGAGACTGGTGAGAAGAGGTAAAAGGCCAGAGGAAGAGTACCACCCGAGAGGAAGACCAGAGAGAGAATACCACCTTAGAAGGAGGACACAGGGAGAGTAACACCTGAGAGGAAGACCAGAGAGAAAGTACCACCTGAGATGGAGGCCAGAACGAGAGTACCACCTGAGAGAGAATGACTAGAGGAAGAGTACCACCTAGGAGGCAGACCAGGTGAAGAACATCACCTAAAACTGTAAGAACTCACAGCACTGGAATGTGAAACTAAACTCAGGACAGACATCCCACCGAAACTCTCACTGGGGACAAACGTACACAAACCCGGCACTATCAAAGCTGGAAAACATTACAAGATTCTTCAGAACTCTGATCAAAACGTCAGTGAGAACACTTTACACATCGTATGTAAGGCCGTCATTACTGGAGTATGCGGCGCCACAATGCAACCCTCACCTTATTAAACATATTAGAAAAAATTGTGAAAGTTCAGAGATTTGCCGCAAGAGGACCTCGTAATCTTCACACACACACACACACACACAAACACGCACACACACACACACACACACACACACACACACACACAAACACACATACACAAACCATTCCCAGTCAGCCTAATTCACTCCCACATCACTCATCCCTAGAGCAGCAAATTAATTCATTACTCATATCCACCTACGAATACACTCACCAACACTCACACCCACCTACACACCACGTACACTTACCTACACTACACAGCACACGTGACAACAAGCCAGATCCAGAAGCAACAGAAGAAAAATTAGCAACGGGAGGAATAGTGTGCTACACTAAACCAAAACAGCAGAAACAACAGAAGGATAAGAGTGTACTACACGCTCCTCCACAACAACAGATAGAAAAGAGTGTTACACTACACCTAACAGAAGAACAAGAGTGTACTACACACTCCACCAAACAGAAGAAACAGAAGAAACAGAAGAACAAGAGTGACTACACACTCCACCAACAGAAAACAACAGAAGAACAAGAGTGTACACACACTCCACCAAACAGAAGAAACAGAAGACAAGAGTGTACCTCCACCAACAGAACAACAGTAGACAAGAGTGACTACACACCACCACAGAACAACAGAGAACAAGAGTGACTACACACCCACCAACAAACAACAGAAGACAAGAGTGACTACACACCCCACCACAACAACAGAAACAAGAGTGCACTACACACCCCACCACAACAACAGTAACAAGAGTGCACTACACACCCCACCACAACAACAGTAACAAGAGTGCACTACACACCCCACCACAACAACAGTAACAAGAGTGCACTACACACCCCACCACAACAACAGAAACAAGAGTGCACTACACACCCCACCACAACAACAGTAACAAGAGTGCACTACACACCCCACCACAACAACAGAAACAAGAGTGCACTAGACACCCCACCACAACAACAGTAACAAGAGTGCACTACACACCCCACCACAACAACAGAAACAAGAGTGCACTACGCATCCCACCACAACAACAGAAGGACAAGAGTGCACTACACACCCCACCACAACAACAGTAACAAGAGTGCACTACACACCCCACCACAACAACAGTAACAAGAGTGCACTACACACCCCACCACAACAACAGAAACAAGAGTGCACTACCACCCCACCACAACAACAGAACAAGAGTGCACTAACACCCCACCACAACAACAGAACAAGAGTGCACTACACACCCCACCACAACAACAGAAACAAGAGTGCACTATACACCCCACCACAACAACAGTAACAAGAGTGCACTACACACCCCACCACAACAACAGTAACAAGAGTGCACTACACACCCCACCACAACAACAGAAACAAGAGTGCACTACACACCCCACCACAACAACAGTAACAAGAGTGCACTACACACCCCACCACAACAACAGTAACAAGAGTGCACTACACATCCCACCACAACAACAGTAACAAGAGTGCACTACACACCCCACCACAACAACAGTAGCAAGAGTGACTACACACCCACCACAACAACAGTAACAAGAGTGCACTACACATCCCACCACAACAACAGTAACAAGAGTGCACTACACACCCCACCACAACAACAGTAACAAGAGTGCACTACCACCCCACCACAACAACAGTAACAAGAGTGCACTACACACCCCACCACAACAACAGTAACAAGAGTGCACTACACACCCCACCACAACAACAGAAACAAGAGTGCACTATACACCCCACCACAACAACAGTAACAAGAGTGCACTACACACCCCAACTACAACAACAGAAACAAGAGTGCACTACACACCCCACCACAACAACAGTAACAAGAGTGCACTACACCCCACCACAACAACAGAAACAAGAGTGCACTATACACCCCACCACAACAACAGTAACAGAGTGCACACACCCCCACACAACAACAGTAACAGAGTGCACTACACATCCCACCACAACAACAGTAACAAGAGTGCACTACACACCCCACCACAACAACAGTAACAAGAGTGCACTACACATCCCACCACAACAACAGTAACAAGAGTGCACTACACACCCCACCACAACAACAGTAACAAGAGTGCACTACACATCCCACCACAACAACAGTAACAAGAGTGCACTACACACCCCACCACAACAACAGTAACAAGAGTGCACTACGCACCCCACCACAACAACAGTAGCAAGAGTGCACTACACATCCCACCACAACAACAGTAACAAGAGTGCACTACACATCCCACCACAACAACAGTAACAAGAGTGCACTACACACCCCACCACAACAACAGTAACAAGAGTGCACTACACACCCCACCACAACAACAGTAACAGAGTGACTACACATCCCACCACAACAACAGTAACAAGAGTGCACTACACACCCCACAACAACAGTAACAAGAGTGCACTACGCACCCCACCACAACAACAGTAACAAGAGTGCACTACACATCCACCACAACAACAGTAACAAGAGTGCACTACCACCCCACCACAACAACAGTAACAAGAGTGCACTACACACCCCACCACAACAACAGTAACAAGAGTGCACTACCACCCCACCACAACAACAGTAACAAGAGTGCACTACGCATCCCACCACAACAACAGTAAATGTAACCAAACGAACGCATTTGGTAAAAAAAAAAATAATATCATATCATTAATACCTAATTAACAGTAATTACTCTTCGTCATTATTACCATCACATTACTAATTAATTCTAGCAAATAAAGATATTAATAATTCATTAGAGAGCAGAGCGCAATATTTCACCTCTAGGGAGTTGACCAGAACACACAGTGTCATTACTGCCAGACGACGGTCATTAAAATTGGTCATTAACTTCAGCTGAAGTGTTTTATTGCCCATTTTTGGGTGTGTATTCTTTCGTGTGTTTTTTTCCTCTCTCCCTTTTCACTCTCTTCATTTGCATTTTTCTGTTTAAGTTTAGCTCGATGTGTAGGATTGAAGGATGAGACGATGACTGAGAAGGATAACACCATTAATATCAAGGATAACAATACCAAGGATAACACAATTAATACCAAGGATAACAATACCAAGGATAGCACAATTAATACTAAGGATTATGCTGGGAGAATTATTTACCTCTACATTCTTGTATGCTAATTTTTAAGACAAATTATTTATAGACATGCAATTTTTTTTATATGCAAATTTCTGATAAGCCATTTTTGGACTGATTTTTTTTTTCAATTTTTAATTTGGCACCAAAACTAACCTAGAAAAAAATGCCCTAATTTGGCTCATCCTTACGTACTATAATATAATTTATCTAACTTATCCTAATATATCCTAGAATTTTCAAGATTTTTTTTATTGACTTTTCAATACATCAGCTTTATGTTGTTATCCTGTCATAGTTGATGGAAACAAAAGCTAGCTGTGTTTTCCTGTCATAGTCCATCACACAGGATGGGTCAGAGAGTGGTGAAATGTGTCAGCCTGAGCTGGGAGACTTCAGTAGTCTCAGACTGAGCTGGGAGACTTCAGTAGTCTCAGACTGAGCTGGGAGACTTCAGTAGTCTCAGACTGAGCTGGGAGACTTCAGTAGTCTCAGACTGAGCTGGGAGACTTCAGTAGTCTCAGACTGAGCTGATAGACTTCAGTAGTCTCAGACTGAGCTGGGAGACTTCAGTAGTCTCAGCCTGAGCTGATAGACTTCAGTAGTCTCAGATTGAGCTGGGAGACTTCAGTAGGGTCAGACTGAGCTGAGAGACTTCAGTAGGGACATTAGGATATCCTAAAGATTCAACAGCTACGGCAGCTTGAAGGGTTTTCTTCCAGGTGAGCTGGAGTCACTATTACTTAGGAATTATTGTTTTTTTACGTGGAGGGAAGGAGGGAGGGAGAGAGGAAGACAGGGAGGGAGGGAGAGAGAGAGGAAGACAGGGAGGGAGGGAGGGAGGGAAAGAAGTGTTTGAGTGACCTAGCTAGCCTCTATCATCTTAGTAACAATTAGAATAAAATCTGGTGTTTGCTTTAAAAGATTAAATGTGACAGTCAACATACGCCTGGGACAGGTCACAAGCATAAGCCTGGATCAGGTCACAAGCATAAGCCTGGATCAGGTCACAAGCATAAGCCTGGATCAGGTCACAAGCATAAGCCTGGATCAGGTCACAAGCATAAGCCTGGATCAGGTCACAAGCATAAGCCTGGATCAGGTCACAAGCATAAGCCTGGATCAGGTCACAAGCATAAGCCTGGATCAGGTCACAAGCATAAGCCTGGATCAGGTCACAAGCATAAGCCTGGATCAGGTCACAAGCATAAGCCTGGATCAGGTCACAAGCATAAGCCTGGATCAGGTCACAAGCATAAGCCTGGATCAGGTCTGACAGTCACAAGCATAAGCCTGGATCAGGTCTGACAAGCATAAGCCTGGATCAGGTCACAAGCATAAGCCTGGATCAGGTCACAAGCATAAGCCTGGATCAGGTCACAAGCATAAGCCTGGATCAGGTCACAAGCATAAGCCTGGATCAGGTCACAAGCATAAGCCTGGATCAGGTCACACAGACGACATAAACAGGAAGACGCACAAGCCAACAAAATAATGTCTTACTTGTCCAAATCTTTTCGTAAATTTGCTGTCGTGCAGCTGAGGTCTTCACTGGAGGTAATAGCTGTGGCTGAAACAACAGTGGTGAGGTGTGTGTGGCTGATATTCCCAGTAGACGATATTACTCGTCGTAGAAAGTATTACTTCTAGAGAGTATCTCTCTCCGTCTTATCTGTTGATGGTTGTGGGGAGCATCGCCCCCGCGGCCCGGTCTCAGACCAGGCTTCCAGGGGGGCAGACTGGTCAGACCGGCTGCTGGCGTAGATGACAATTCGTAACTAAGGAACTATGTTACGGTTGTGTTGTTATGGTGTAGGGTTGTGGGCAGGGGTGGCAGGGGCAGTGGTGGCACGGAGCAGAGATGGCAGGGAGCAGGGTGACAGGGGGCGGAGGTGGCAGGAGAGTGTCAAAAGCGGTAGTGTCAAAGGCGTTCTGTTTTAAATTTAAAATTCAGGGGAGTTCAGGAGTCACACAGAATAACTCGATGTTTACATGAATATTAAATCGCACATTTGGACAGTGATGCCAGCCACGTGCACAGAGCCATGCACCAGAAGCAGATGCTACTGAAGCGATGTTTTTATCGGTTGATGCTGGCAATGCTGGATGTGGTAGTGATGGTGAAGATAGTGGTAATAGTGGGGGGGGGGAGTTGTGGTGGTGGTGGTGACAGTGGTGGTGGCGGCGGCAGGATTCACAGTGAGTGCCAACTACCCGCTACGAGGATGTGAGAGCCACTGGTGCCAGCCAGAGAGGTGCCTGGCACTCCCCTCCCCCAACGAGGGACACGTTCCACGTATAACAGAAAACCTTGAAAGGGAGAGGACTTGTGTAATTTCCCAGGAGGCAGTGGTGATGGTCCTTCATGACCGCTGCAGCTAGTTACTATGCTGTCAGTCTGTGCGTAGTTACAGGGCAGAGTTATACTAGTTAATGTCCCGCCTTTACTAGAAACCCGAACTTTATAGATCCTTATGACGGTGTTTAACTCAGTCCTGAAAGCCTGTCAGGTCACAACTACACACAGTACACAAGTGACCTGAACACACAGGTCACAACTAGTTATTACCTGTTAGATAAAAGGACACGATTGCAACTAATGTGATATTTTATTGTGGCAACGTTTCGCTCTCCAGGAGTTTTATCAAGCTGTTACAAACAATACAGGGCCACGCACTCGTATAGTTGCACTTGCGTACTTTTACTTAACACATTGACGGTAATTCTGCCAACATTATCACAACTAGTTATCACCTGACACTGTCAAGTCACAAGCAGTTTATTTTTCTCTCTCATTTTTTTTTTTAAATTTCCAGCCTTTGTAGCACTTACTAATTTCATTATTCTAGCACTCTCAGAAAGGGGTTAAAAAGCCTGTCTATTAGCCTTTTTTTGTGTTTTCTTTGCCGTCAGTGGGGACAGTCGGGGTACATTACTTCGTCTTTTTCTGTTTTCTTCTTAATACATGTTTTTTTTATAAGGTCTGCAAACCATTGTTGCATATTTCTGGACATTTTCCAGCATTTCACCATTTTTTACCCCGGACCCTAAGCCATTGACATACAATCTCATTTTTGTTGATAATTCGTAATCCTATTTTTTTCTTAAACGTGGCCTTATCCATATTTTTTGAAGATTATTTCCCATCCATATATGTATAAAAAATTTTTTAAAAGTTGCCAGTGTAGCATACATTTAGTAATCCACTTATTTATTCACACATTCAAACCATTAAGTAAACAGTTCCATCTATCGGTCAACTCATACATTTATTCGTTAGTACATCTATCAAGCAATCGATATATTCATATTTTGGTTAATCTATTTATTAAATGAATACATTAAACCACTCATGTATCTATCTTCTGAAAGAGAGAGAGAAAGACAGAGAGAGAGAGAGACGGAGGGAGGGGGAAAGGGAACAAGAGACAGTCAGACAGGCACCATATCCTCGTCCCTCTCCATCACAACACAATGAATACACTAAATCCCTCCGCCTGTAGACTAGCCTCACAAAGAGTACCAACTTAGCTTTCAACATTCCTTAAAACATCAACCATTATCCCATTTGACTCGAAATATTTCAGTCACTCGAGCAATGCTGCTAGTACAAAAGAGACATGTGATCCCACTTGTACTCTGAGAGTCCAAATTTCGAAATCCTTTATGAGTAAATATCATAAAGGATTGCAATGCCTTTGAGTGAGCATTGGAGGTACGAGGTATTCAATAGCATAGAGAACCCTCTGAAAGTCGTATTATATTGCCAGCAATCCGAGTTATAGATCAATTTTTGCGAATTAAAAGAGACTGGAGGATAGAATTGGAAATTTAGGTAAAGTCGTATAATTTATTTTTCCTTTTGAGATAAGTAGATATATTTATGAGATAATACATTGAACTACGAGGTGTGACTGTCCAGTGGAGCGTCTGGTAGCGTCTGACTGTCCAGTGGAGCGTCTGGTAGCGTCTGACTGTCCAGTGGAGCGTCTGGTAGCGTCTGACTGTCCAGTGGAGCGTCTGGTAGCGTCTGACTGTCCAGTGGAGCGTCTGGTAGCGTCTGACTGTCCAGTGGAGCGTCTGGTAGCGTCTGACTGTCCAGTGGAGTGTCTGGTAACGTCTGACTGTCCAGTGGAGTGTCTGGTAGCGCCTGATTGTTCATTGGGTCGTCAGGCAGCGTCTGACTGTCCAATGTGGGCGTCTGACTGTCCAATGGGGGCGTCTGGCAGTGTCTGACCGGCGTTACAGTGAACGCACTTATCATAATGATAAAAAAGTAGAGAAACAAATCTCGAATTTTAATTACTGGCAAAGACCCGACCTTCAAACATGATAACACGACAAGTGTAATCCTAATTAGCAGCTGGGCAATGACGACTGCAATGCATTGTGCAACATTCGGTGTAGAGGGACGACAGCTGCAGCAGCACTCTTTAAGATTTTAGAGGCAACACAATGTTGCTTTGCTGTAAGTTATTTATGGCAGTTATTAATCATTTCCGTTGAGATAAACATTGTGGGTGCTGAGTCTCGTCCCAGTTACCTCCAGCAAGTAGTAATAATGGTAGAATTACCCACGAAACAGTGGTGTCCCGTAGCTCGACTCCTAGCGCACTCAGCTTACACAGTGAGGTCCGTGGTTCGATCCCCGGTGCGGGTGGAAACATTAGAACGTGTTTCCTTAAGACACCTGCTGTCCCTGTTTACCTATCAGTAAAATAAGTACCTGGGTGTTAGTGATCAGGCCTGGAGCCAGGTTTCTCTGTTAATTGCTTATTCAACCAGATTGTTGCTGCTGGCGGCCCGCTGGCCGACTTGGCTATCACAGCCTGGTTGATTCAGATTGCCCTTGAAGATTTCTAAGCCTATTCTTCCTGTAATATGCCTGATAGTTGCAGTCTTGGGTTTACGGCGCACCTGCTTTACACTTGGTCTGTTTTACACTTCATCTCGTATCTCTCACTCCAGTAAGTTGTTATAGTAGTGTGTAGTTTTGTGGCCTTTCCCGTGTATTTATTATCAAGTGTGACCTACTAAATCGTAATGACACGATTGTAAACAAACCACGGAGCGGGTGGGATTTGAACGCATTGCGGGTGAGTCCTGATGAATAAAAAGGTACAATTGTGTCACTGGAACAATACATAAATAACCCGCACATAGGACTATTTAATGGTCCAAGTCGGTCCGAAACGTCGTCATAAATTTCATTCTCCTGTGTGTGGGATATTCGTGAGTCCTGGCCTGTGAGTTTTTATTGCTCACCTGTCATAGGTTCAAGCCCCGCCCGTTCCCTGATTTATCAGGTAGCTCTCTCTTCTCCACTCCAAAGTGTACTTTCCAAGAACTCTGAGGCGTTCCCAGTACTTCGTGTGCTGTCCTGGCTTCATGCTGGCCTTAAATGATCTCTGTCAGTTTTCCAGCTCTGATATATCTCTTGCCCTAAATGGAGCAGTCAACACTGGGCAATACTCAAGACGAGAGAGCGCAAGTGGCTTAATAACTTTCAAAATTCTCATTATTATCTACCATGGCCTTTCTGGCCTTCACGGTATTTACCTCACTGAACTTTAAATGACAGGTCATCGAGGAATTACTTCTGGTACAATGCTGTTGTCTGCCACCTTCCATTAAACATCTGGTTGATATCTTCATGAAAAACAACATTTCTCCCCGGATTTCCGTGGCTTTCAAACAGGCTGTCTAATTTTTTTTATATGTTCCGTGAATTCCTCTGCCTTTGCTGACGACGGTCTGTATACAAAAGAGAATCACCAGATTCTTGCTCTCAACTTTTATACATCGCGATTCCACGGAGTCATTTGCTTATTTTCACCAGCTAAGTGCGACAGAGTCTCTTACACAGAGGAGCGCTCTTAACTGTGAATTATTGCTCTCTCTGGCATCACCATGTATTATAATCCTGTGTCCGTACTTCACTGTACGACGCCTCCCAGCTACGTATTTCTGTGAAAGTTCCGTTGTATTTGACTCACGAAATTACAATGACACGATTGCATTTGTATTTGCTTCTGTGAGGAGCCCATTTATATAGCTAGCTTTTTTTATAATTTTTCTTCGTTTTTAAACTCTGTCAGCAAAAGAAGGAAGGAGCACTGCAGCAGGCCCACTGGCCTATGCTAGGCAGGTCTTACAGGGCTTTGTTATTACCTCTGGCACTGTGTAACCTTGTAATATGGCACCTAACCTAAATTGAAATATTGATCGTAAATACAGGGAGAACGTTCAGAAATCGGAAAACGAACGAACGATAAGAAATGAGGACAGGTTTGTCTTCAGCTATTTCGGTTAATTTTCAGCGGAAGCGAATCACTTAACGTCGCTGAAGACTCGTGTAGACCACACGCACCAGAGGTGATAAAACAAACATACACACGCCAGCACTCAACCTCACACACACACACACACACACACACACACACACACACACACATAGCTATGACTCGACCCCTGCAACCACAACTAG
The DNA here is from genome assembly GCA_009830355.1 of Cherax destructor. NCBI lineage: Eukaryota > Metazoa > Arthropoda > Malacostraca > Decapoda > Parastacidae > Cherax > Cherax destructor. The sequence goes on along the minus strand of WNWK01006906.1, from coordinate 37,246 downwards.
GTGAGTACATACACATACACACATAGAGAGAGACACACATTTAACTTTATGTTAGCCTGTCATTCTGCTTTGTTGTTGGTCTTGTTGGCCACTCAGGTTTAGCTGACATACTTTGATTCAAAGAAAGTGTGTCTTGTAGAGCTCTCTCTCTCTCTCTCTCTCTCTCTCTCTCTCTCTCTCTCTCTCTCTCTCTCTCTCTCTAATGCATTTGCCTCGCTATAGATTTATGAAAATTACATGATAACGTGGTTTACATAAAATGCCCTAAATTGTCGTCATATATCTTAGTCAATTTAAAACACTTTAAGGCATTTAAAGACAATTTAAGACATTTTGTAATGCCTGTCACCTGACCCATGAATATTTTTTTTGTCTCTGGCGAAGCAAAAAATATGTCGCTTTAAGATGATGAAATTAGTAATTATTTTTTTTTAGTTCTTTTTAATCATGTACCCAAAGAGTTGAAATTAAAAAAACTTTTAATATCATTAGAGAAAGAGAGGGAGGGAGAGAGAGAGAGAGAGAGAGAGAGAGAGAGAGAGAGAGAGAGAGAGAGAGAGAGAGAGAGAGAGAGAGAGAGAGAGAGAGAGAGAGAGAGAGAGAGAGAGAAACCTTGTTGCTGAGCTCAGTGCTCTCTAACCTGGCACAGTTAAGTGCCACCACTACGGTACATTGTACGCTGTAACTTCACCCAGTTAAGCGCCCACTCTTTTCCCCCTCGCCATCCATCCCGCCTCTCACGTATAATAGACCGAATCTGCCTCTTGTGCCACTGCTAACTCAGCTCCTTTTGATGTGTCAGTGCCAGTCTGACCCTCCTGCTGCACTCTGGTTAATGCAATCAGCCACACTCTATCCACCCGCTTTCCATCTATTCTCTCTAACATCTATCAACTCTGTCAAGGGTTTCAGGAACCACATCCCTCCCCCCCGCTGCGCTTCGGTCTCAGACCAAGTCTTCTTAATTAGAAAACCTTAATGGATTTAATTTAGTGAAAAATCACATCTGGAAGTTTAGGTAAGTTGAAGGCTGTTATGATCTGCTCGCCATCTTGACTATGGTGCCAGAGTGCAATGCGTTTAACAAGTGCTGAGTGCAATGCGTTTAACAAGTGCTGAGTGCAATGCGTTTAACAAGTGCTGAGTGCAATGCGTTTAACAAGTGCTGAGTGCAATGCGTTTAACAAGTGCTGAGTGCAATGCGTTTAACAAGTGCTGAGTGCAATGCGTTTAACAAGTGATCAATGCAATGCGTTTAACAAGTGCTCAGTGCAATGCGTTTAACAAGTGTTCAGCGTAATGAGTTTAACAAGTGTTCAGTGTAATGAGTTTAACAAGTGCTCAGTGCAATGCGTTTAACAAGTGTTCAGTGTAATGAGTTTAACAAGTGTTCAGTGCAGTGTGTATAACAAGTGTTCAGTGCAGTGTTTAACAAGCGTTTAGTTCAATGTTTTTAACAAGTGTTCATTGCAGTGCGTTGAACAAGTGTTCAATGCAATGCGTTAAACAAGTGTTTAATCCGGTACGTCAAACAAGTGCTTAATGCAATACGTTGAACAAGTGCTCAACGCAATGCACTGAACGAGAGTTCAATGCAATATGTTTAACAAGTGTTCAGTACAATGCGCTGAACAAGTGTTCAGTGTAGTGCGTTTAACAAGTGTTCATTGCAAACGCGTTTAACAAGTGCTCCTCTTGATACGCATAAGGCACGAGAGTGTCACCTCCCTGGATGGCGGCTCTCGGCCACCTTGCTGCCTACCGACAGTCACCTACCAAATTGGTAATAACCTTTCGTAACTACGAAAGTTACTTGGTATCACGAATAATTATTTTTAAAAAATACCCTCGATGCTATTGGCTGGTGTTACAGCAGTGTGTGGCTGGTAGTTACAGCAGTGTGTGGCTGGTGGTTACAGCAGTGTGTGGCTGGTGGTTACAGCATTGTGTGGCTGGTAGTTACAGCAGTGTGTGGCTGGTAGTTACAGCAGTGTGTGGCTGGTAGTTACAGCCGTGTGTGGCTGGTAGTTACAGCAGTGTGTGGCTGGTAGTTACAGCAGTGTGTGGCTGGTAATTACAGCAGTGTGTGGCTGGTGTTACAGCAGTGTGTGGCTGGTAGTTACAGCAGTGTGTAACTGGTAGTTACAGCAGTGTGTGGCTAGTGGTTACAGCAGTGTGTGGCTGGTGGTTACAGCAGTGTGTGGCTGGTGGTTACAGCAGTGTGTGGCTGGTAGTTACAGCACTGTGTGGCTGGTGGTTACAGCAGTGTGTGGCTGGTAGTTACAGCAGTGTGTGGCTGGTAGTTACAGCAGTGTGTGGCTGGTGGTTACAGCAGTGTGTGGCTGGTGGTTACAGCAGTGTGGCTGGTAGTTACAGCAGTGTGTGGCTGGTAGTTACAGCAGTGTGTGGCTGGTAGTTATAGCAGTGTGTGGCTGGTAGTTACAGCAGTGTGTGACTGGTAGTTACAGCAGTGTGTGGCTGGTAGTTACAGCAGTGTGTGACTGGTAGTTACAGCAGTGTGTGGCTGGTGGTTGCAGCAGTGTGTGGCTGGTAGTTACAGCAGTGTGTGGCTCGTAGTTACAGCAGTGTGTGACTGGTAGTTACAGCAGTGTGTGGCTGGTAGTTACAGCAGTGTGTGGCTGGTAGTTACAGCAGTGTGTGGCTGGTAGTTACAGCAGTGTGTGGCTGGTAGTTACAGCAGTGTGTGCTGGTAGTTACAGCAGTTTGTGACTGGTAGTTACAGCAGTGTGTGGCTGGTGGTTCAGCAGTGTGGCTGGTAGTTACAGCAGTGTGTGGCTGGTAGTACAGCAGTGTGTGGCTGGTAGTTACAGCAGTGTGTGGCTGGTAGTTACAGCAGTGTGTGGCTGGTAGTTACAGCAGTGTGTGGTGGTAGTTACGCAGTGTGTGGCTGGTAGTTACAGCAGTGTGTGACTGGTAGTTACAGCAGTGTGTGGCTGGTGGTTCAGCAGTGTGTGGCTGGGTTACAGCAGTGTGTGGCTGGTGTTACAGCAGTTGTGGCTGGTAGTTACAGCAGTGTGTGGCTGGTGTTCACTAGTCAGTGTGTGGCTGGGTTACAGCAGTGTGTGGCTGGTAGTTCAGAGTGTGTGGCTGTAGTTAAACAGGGGTGTAAGTGGCTGGGTAGTTACAGCAGTGTGGCTGGTAGGTTACAGCAGTGTGTGACTGGTGTTAAGCAGTGTGTCTGGTAGTTACACAGTGTTGGCTGGTAGTTACAGCAGTGTATGGCTGGTAGTTACAGCATGTGTGGCTGGTAGTTACAGCAGTGAGTGTGTGGCTGTGTTACAGCAGTGTGGGCTGGTTAAGCAGTGTGTGCTGGTAGTTAAGCATGTGTGCTGGTAGTTACAACAGTGTTGCTGGTAGTTACACAGTGTATACAGTGGTTACAGCAGTGTGTTGCTGGTAGTTACAGCAGTGTGTGGCTGTAGTTACAGCAGTGTGTGGCTGGTAGTTACAGCAGTGTGTGGCTGGCGTTACAGCAGTGTGTGGCTGGTGGTTACAGCAGTGTGTGGCTGGTAGTTACAGCAGTGTGTGGCTGGTAGTTACAACAGTGTGTGGCTGGTAGTTACAGCAGTGTGTGGCTGGTAGTTACAGCAGTGTGTGACTGGTAGTTACAGCAGTGTGTGGCTGGTAGTTACAGCAGTGTGTGACTGGTAGTTACAGCAGTGTGTGCTGGTGTTACAGCAGTGTGTGGCTGGTAGTTACACAGTGTGAGGCTGGTGGTTACAGCAGTGTGTGACTGGTAGTTACAGCAGTGTGTGTCTGGTAGTTACAACAGTGTATGACTGGTAGTTACAGCAGTGTAACATTACAGCAGTGTGTGTCTGGTAGTTACAGCAGTGTGTGGCTGGTAGTTACAGCAGTGTGTGGCTGGTAGTTACAGCAGTGTGTGGCTGGTAGTTACAGCAGTATGTGGCTGGCGTTACAGCAGTGTGTGGCTGTTGGTTACAGCAGTGTGTGGCTGGTAGTTACAACAGTGTGTGGCTGGTAGTTACAACAGTGTGTGCTGGTAGTTACAGCAGTGTGTGACTGGTAGTTACAGCAGTGTGTGGCTGGTAGTTACAGCAGTGTGTGTGACTTGGTAGTTACAGCAGTGTGTGTCTGGTGAGTTACAGCAGTGTGTGCTGGTAGTTACAGCAGTGTGTGTCTGGTAGTTACAGCAGTGTGTGGCTGGTAGTTACAGCAGTGTGTGTCTGGTAGTTACAGCAGTGTGTGGCTGGTAGTTACAGCAGTGTGTGACTGGTAGTTACAGCAGTGTGTGGCTGGTAGTTACAGCAGTGTGTGTCTGGTAGTTACAGCAGTGTGTGACTGGTAGTTACAGCAGTGTGTGTCTGGTAGTTACAGCAGTGTGTGACTGGTAGTTACAGCAGTGTGTGACTGGTAGTTACAGCAGTGTGTGTCTGGTAGTTACAGCAGTGTGTGGCTGGTAGTTACAGCAGTGTGTGACTGGTAGTTACAGCAGTGTGTGGCTGGTAGTTACAGCAGTGTGTGTCTGGTAGTTACAGCAGTGTGTGACTGGTAGTTACAGCAGTGTGTGTCTGGTAGTTACAGCAGTGTGTGACTGGTAGTTACAGCAGTGTGTGACTGGTAGTTACAGCAGTGTGTGACTGGTAGTTACAGCAGTGTGTGACTGGTAGTTACAGCAGTGTGTGACTGGTAGTTACAGCAGTGTAACATTAGAGTTTTCATAACGGCGATGACACAATTGTCAAAGATAAACGAGGCACCATACCCTCCTCGTTACCTGTCATCTCTGGTGTCAAAGATAAACGAGGCACCATACCCTCCTCGTTACCTGTCATCTCTGGTGTCAAAGATAAACGAGGCACCATACCCTCCTCGTTACCTGTCATCTCTGGTGTCAAAGATAAACGAGGCACCATACCCTCCTCGTTACCTGTCATCTCTGGTGTCAAAGATAAACGAGGCACCATACCCTCCTCGTTACCTGTCATCTCTGGTGTCAAAGATAAACGAGGCACCATACCCTCCTCGTTACCTGTCATCTCTGGTGTACGTGACGGACATGGTGGAAGGGAGGGAGGGAGGGGATGGAGGGGGTTTGAGGGAGGGGATGGAGTAAAGGGAGAGAGTTTATTGGTTTGTGGGAAAGGAGGAGGAAAGGAAGGTATCTTAATAGAAGGGTAAGATGTGAGAGAGGGTGTATAGGGTGAGGGAGAGAGTATGATGGAGGGAGAATGGCTAGGAGGAAGTGAGAGGGGTAATACAATGAGGGTATGCTGCACTGGAGAGTGTTTTGGGGGGTGAGGGGAACATGAGGGGACGCAACCGAGAGAGGAAGACCCAGAAGAAATATCTGAAAGAGGGGAGACTCCGAGGAAACGATAGTCTAACATCTTTTTATTAATTTCTCTATCTTAAGTATCCCCTATTTATATTATTTTGTCTATTGCTTCACCTTTCGATTGAAGTTACACTTCTAGCTCTTCCCTCAAAGTACCATTTTCCTAAAAAATTTCCAGGCCGAAATAATCCACTTTTAATGAGAAAATATAATTCTCATTATCAGACATTTATATACACTTTCTGTACGATATATTATATTCTTTCATGCGGGACATTTTATAGTATAACTCAAAAACCCTTCAACGTCAGCTTTGAAAAAAATAAAATATATTTCGCCTTGTAATTACAGTCAAAAAAAGCACTACAAATGTTCACAAAATTTGTGACGACACAGTGAAAAAAAAAAAGCACAAAATAGTTGAATTCAAGACTCAGTTACCTTACCACAGCAGCTGCAGTGACTCAGTGATATAAGTACCACAAAGAGTAATCGTTCTATACACCGAGCTGATAATAAATTACCAATACTTAAAGAAGGTTAAATAGTAATTAACAGAACAGTGATCCCGGCACATGCATCCAGACCAAGGTTTATAATCAAGAGTCATGCATTATGTTCAAGGAGGAGGCTCCTTGATGACAGTGAAGAACCCAACGACCAGATTTGATCATCTCCCAGTGTCCAGGAGCTGTATGATTCCTCACGGGTTACACAACGCCATGCGTAAGTAAAAAGGCATGCACAGGGTTAGAGCGGTGCTCGCCTGAACACCGGTACATTACGGGAGATGGCTTACCTGAGCGCCTTCGTCGAGGGGGTGGAGGTCGCTGCACGCCCATCACTACACCAGCAGCCTCCCCGGCTTCGTCCAGTAGTCCCAACGCACAGCTCATGGCTGCTCTACGGGTGTCTTTCAGGATCTCTTCGGGAGCTTTTCAGAAGTCTTCCAAGTGCTCTCAGAAGACCTCCGGGAACACTCCAGTTCTTTGGAAGCTCTTCAGAAGACCTCCGAGAGATTTGCAGCTCCACAGGTGGTCTCCCGAAGATCCCCGACAACTCTTTAGCTGTTCAGATGCTTCCTGAAGATTTCTTGGATTCGGCAGCTCTTCGAGCGCTCTCCAGAAGACTTCCAGGAGCCCTTCAGCTCTCCAGAAAGCTTCTGGGAGCTCTCGTGCTCCTTAGATCTTTTTCAAAAGACCTCTAAGAGCCATGCAGGATTTCAGGCGTACCAGTCAACAGTGGTTTGCTTCAGCACTGCCTGATCCGCACCTAATCTTATCAGTTGCGCTGCGCTGCACGTCACATCCTATGTTGAGGTACTCAGGTCTTGCAGTGTCCAAGATCCAGGTCACATACGTCACACCAGACGCTTGTGATACGCTGCCCTCCCGTCCTCCTCCTCCTCCTCCCAGGGCACGGCTGAGAGGAGAACTAGGGTCCAGAGGTAGTTCTTCTAGGACACATCTCTATGATTCCCAGCATCATAAACACGCACAATCCTACACCAACACTCTTCTACCCCCCCCCCCAAAAAAAAAGAGTTCAAGTTCTCCACCAGCACTGCTTTCCGCCAACACTGCCCTGTATCAACACTGTCCTTCTCCAACACTGACCTCCACCAACACTAGCCTCCACCACTGCTTCACGGTATTAAAGATGCCATCAGTCTTTAAGAAGCGTCCTCCCACAAAGCACTATTCTTGGGGTAAGGTTATCCACCCAGTATTTTCCTCTTTACATTTCTCAATCTTTTCCAATAATGTCTAAAAGTCTCACACTTATCTATCGCTTCCGCTTTTGGGTAAGTAATACCACGTAATTCATTGTTAAGTCCTGTTTTGAGCTAAATATTTTCATCTGCTAACAGACGAATAAAAATTAAATATAATACAATTTACAATTTAATGTAAATAGATATTTTAGTCACACATATAACCGCCATTTTTTCTTGTAAAATATACATGAAGAAACTTCGAGTAGAAAAAAACTCTTTATCATTTGAGGGACCCTGGTAAGGGAACACAGACGACAGGGACCACAACGAGGGGACACAGACGACAGGAACCAAAACGAGGGGACACAGACAGATCTCAACAAGCACATTTTCTCAGAGTAGTAAAGACCCCACAACAAAATGTTAAGATAAGGACCCAAGAGATGAAGCTCAACGTTTGAAAACTGAGTCAGGTAATTAGAGTCCCTCATAAGAAAACAAAAACCACGATATCTCTGACGGCAGTCTCCTGAAGGCACCAGTGCCACGGAAATAAATTTATTATGCCATATGAAAAACAATTATAGCTCCAGTAACAAGGTTACTGCCAGGGAGGGAGGAAGGGAGGGGGTGAGGCAAGAAGGGAGTAGAAGGTGGGAGGGAGTAGAGGGTAGAAAATGAATAGAGGATTATAGGATACAAATGAAAGTGGGAAGGAGATATGGAAGGTGGGAGTTGAGGGAGAGAAGCAGCAAGGGTGAGAGGGAGTAAAGGGTAGAAAGGGGAAAGAGAGGAAAAGTAGTAAGGAGGGAGTTTAAGATTTAAGATGCGTAGGAGTGGGGGAAAGGAGGGAGGGAGGACTGGAGGGAGAGAGAAGAAATGGGGGGTAGGAGGGAGGGTAAGATGGATGGGGGGTAGGAGGGAGGGTAAGATGGATGGGGGGTAGGAGGGAGGGAGGGAGGGATAACGACAGTGATGAGTCAACAGAAATCACATCATCATTATAACGGTGATGAAAGAAACAGATCACTCCATCATTACCGTTGTCCGTTGTTCCGTGAAAGGTAGATTCACTGTTGGCACTGTTAATTAAACAGGCGTTAACACTGTCAGCTGTTGGCCCTACCATGGGCTGGCACTGTCAGACGTTGGCAGCGCCAGTAGTTAGACACGCTGAGGTTATAAGTGTACACTGCTATCAGCGTCTGCCTTGCTCGTGTCTCGTGCTGTCAGCACGCTGGTGCTGACAGCGTCAGCGGGGGTCAGCACCGAGCAGCTGGCAGTACCATTAACAGTACCACTAACAACAGTGTTGTCACAGGCTGTCAGAACAGACGTGGGAAGGGGAAGAGGAGAGGGGGGGGCCGCCCTTATCAAGTGTCAGTCTCGCGTTGCTCACCAGATTACTATGGCTGTCAGAGTGACATTAAGTTATTCAGACTCATACCTCCGTCTCTCCCTACCACTCTCACAAACACAAGCATTACAACTTGTATCAGTAATGTTTAGAATTTACATACATTTGTTTGTCAGCGAGAGAGAGAGAGAGAAGAGAGAGAGAGAGAGAGAGAGAGAGAGAGAGAGAGAGAGAGAGAGAGAGAGAGAGATGAAATGCAGGGGAAACAAAAACATTTTTTTTTAAAAAGGCAGAAAGGGTTCCTGGAAGAGAGGAGATGTAGATAGAACTGTAAGGAGGTTACAAGAGGTTACAGAATGTCAGGAAATACAAAAAAAGGGACGTGGAAGAGGAGGAGAAAGGAGGGAGGAATGGAACGCCGTCTAACAAGTTAAGAGGCACTAACCTGACTCTAAGACACATCAGCCATTAAATAATGAAGTCGAGCAGAAGAGACAACCCCGAAATTTATTGAACCTGATTTGACGGGAATAAAAACTTCCCACTATTTTACACATTAACCCTCATTACCCTAAGGGACGCTTTGAAAACAAAAGACAAACCAGCGCCGTGTCAACAATTTGAGGAACTTGACTTATGTGAAACACATGGGTATCTTTATCATGAAGACGTTTCGCCCACCACTGGCCTTATCATTCCAATACGGAGGTGATATACGAAGACAATAGATGATGGGGTAGTCAGTCACTATACAATACACAACAGGTAATGTGAGTAAAAGCCGGGATGAGTGATGGAAAAAAAAGATTTCATAGTGGCTTACGGTGAAAAGTATTATAATGCAGATACGAAGATAATCCCGGAAATAACTAAAGTTGTCTTAGATCATCTTAAGAAAGTTTAGGAAGCAGACAGAGGACCAGTCAGCCAAGAAAAGTTAGGGAGAGAGGAAAATATCTCCTGGAAAGACTACAAACACTGGATAAAAGTAGAGATTGACGACTCTAGTGTCTTGCCCAGCCTCCTCTCCATTAATGTAATAATAATAATAGTAATAATAATAACATTAATAATAAACTACTAATAATAATAATAATTAAAATAATAATAATAACTACAATAATAACCGAATCAATAATAAAAATTAATATTGTCTTTAATATTAAAATTAATCATAAAAATATTAATAATCCTACAATCTCTCCCACATTAGACAGACCGTTAAGTGACCTCCACAAGAGAGTCACACAGACAAGCTGAACCATCTTCTAACACAGAGTGGGAGGCCGCACCCTCGTTACACTAGGCGAGTGACGAAGAGATGACCTGAGCCATCTCTCTCTCACTGATGC
>WNWK01006906.1:0-22500 GCA_009830355.1 Cherax destructor | reverse complement strand
GAATAAATATGCCTTCAGGAACACCGAGTCACTCCTTGCTATGCTGAGTCAAAACTATGACAAGGCCGCGGAAATATAACCCCCCCAAAATACGGATTTTTTCGACTACATTTACCTTGTCAACGACCAATAAGGAAGAATCAGATTATGTCAAGTAAGACAGAAGAAGAAAATCGCCAGAGACTGCAGTATTACCTTGACCGGTTACAAGAATGGCTTCAAAAGTGATTGCTGGAATTTGGTTACAATTTTTTATAAAGTGGTTTTAGATACAAGACATTCAGATAGTGTACCACATGGGTGAAGACGTAAGATCCGTCAGTGTACCACATGGGTGAAGACGTAAGATCCGTCAGTGTACCACATGGGTGAAGACGTAAGATCCGTCAGTGTACCACATGGGTGAAGAACAAACGGAAATCAAGCAACCAGAAAGGCCCGGGTGTCACCCGTCACCTCTACCTGTCACCTGAACTTCACCTGAGGTTCTGTAAGGTAACCAGGCATGCACGGGGCGCCCTAAGATCATCGTCTGCAGGAAGACAAGCGCGATGCTGTTTACACCGATCCACAAACACTCTTTCATTGCATCCGTATACAATGCTCCCACCTTGCTCCAAGTGTTTACCTGTGACGTTTGTGCCTGTCAGTCAGTGACGCCGATGTCTCTGGGGTGGAATAAGGCAACACACTCCTGCTGGTGCATAAAGTAGCTCAGAGAATTATATTCTCCCCGACGTGCCTAGCTGTTTACAACTAACCATCTTGAATATGGTTCTCCTCACTTTTATTCCTCACCATATTTTTTTAATAATGAAGATTAATATATCTGACACTTTCTGAAGTTATCTTTATCCACGTATCAAAATATTTAAGCAAGGTCAGAGGGACACTAACAAGATAACAGCGCCAACAGCTGAACTTCCTCTTACACAACATTGTTCCTTGAATTATTGTTATCATCTTCACGGGGAAGAAAGAGGTTTAAGCTCGTAGAGGTTAAACAAAGTCAGAGGAATGGGAGGTAATCTGGTTTGCTTTAAGGAAAGGGAGAATAGCTGCACGTCCTTCAATACCTTCATCCCTGTTACCTTGGAGAGTACGTTCCTCGCAGTGACCTTGTATGCAATTGTTGTTGTTGTATTTATGAACGGTCGGCAGAGACCCTTCCCACCCCTAACACTTCCCTCTCTCACCCTTTCTCCTTTAAAAAAAGGTTTATCAAAAGCGACGAGGATAGAAAATATCTGATATTTGAAAATGCTGGTTTTTCAATCGTTTAGTCCATAGACGAGAGAGAAAAAAATTAATCTATTGGAGAGATGTCGGCAGAAAAATTAGGTAAAAAAAAAAAAAAGCGTTTTCATGCAGAGGTGGTGGTAATGTCTGGTTATAAATGTTCAGTGCTACGCTGTTTCAGTCTGGCATAGACACTTTGTGACTGGAAATGCGCTGTTTAGCCCTGGCATCATCACTGCGTGATCTGTGCCACTTGGTAGCGTCGGTATGTAGCGTAATACCAACCTGAAACTTGATATTTTCCGCTCATACTGGATACAGCGACCGCTTGGAATTTTGACCAGGTTTAAGGCTATGCTGGCCAGGTGTGAGGAGTTCATGTCGGGGTTCTGGAGGCTTCATTATATTGGCTGATGTCGACACATAGCTGTAAGCCACATACATATACAAGATTACAAAGTTTCATCCACTGATGAAGCCTCCAGTGGGCAAAACGTTGTAAAAATATGTATATCTTCTTATGAGCATCGTAGTTGATGGTAGGCAAGGGTGTTATCCGGCGTCTCCCACCTCCCCATAACAGCTACGCACCTCCCTTGAAGCTCGATCATTAAATGATGGATGCCCATAAGGTCGACACCACCACGGAAAACTACCACTTCGTGATCCTTTTAAACCGGTGGTGTGAAACACAGATCCTGTAGGCCAAAGAATGCCTAAGCAGTTTCGGGACATCAATAGTCACAGACCCATGTTAGAAGGCATTTTTGTCCTCTGTCCTGATAAATAAACCACAACCACCGCCGCCTAACTCACTGATACACAGTCTGGAAATCGAGAATATGCAAAAAAGGCAGCAATAAAGAATTGTATTTATAGAATGTGATCAATGTGTCCGCCATTGCTACTGACACACGAATGCAGACGAGATATCAAGTCAACAAATACACGATGAAAGGTATTAGGAGTGATGGTGTGACAAGGGTGGATTTCCTTTGGTCCCAGATATATGGAACACCAGTATCATCGACACCTGGCTGCTAGCACGGTAACTAGAGAGGTAAATGAACGTTAAAATAAATACCTAAAAAAAAGTAAGACTAAAGATGCGCATTAAAAAAAAGGGTAAAACTTAGCTAACGATTTCCACAAGGTTGAGTCCTGGGTCCTCTACTATCCTTAGCTTAGGGTCAAACTGCAAGAGTTAACAATACTTTGTTTTGAATTTATAGCCAGTTGAAGAACTTCATAAGTCCCCCGAGGGCATCACTGGCGGCGAAATTATGCATGTTTCTATCTTAATGGAATTTTGATGGAGCCTTCGATACTTGATTTTTTCCTTCCTCTTAAAATGTGTTTTTGGACATGTCCAGGTTGTCTCAAACTATTAAAAATGCAGCTACCCGGGAATAAAAAAATAGCAAACTAAAAAAAAAAAAGTTAATTGAGGAACACACACACATTTTCTTCCTCCAGCGGAGGTTGATAAGGGACGTAATTATGAAGGGGAACTTTTGGATTGAAATAATTTAGCATAAATTCTGAGACACACGTCAATAAGTGTCGCAGACGGGTAATAAAGACTAGCAGCACAGTCTTAATTTAGATAAAGTTTCGTTCAAGAATTTAAACTTCATTCTGACTTAGTAAAACTCAATCCTGCATGAATCTTGAAAATAAAATATATTGATGTGTATTACGTGTGTTTATGCGAGTTTGTCGCTTGTTGTTCTAGTTAGTAAGTTCCCAACTTGCTGTATGAAGGTCAGGATGTCTTTTTCTAAGTAATACAATGTTGTAACTATGTGACACCATGTTGCAACTATGTGATACCATGTTGTAACTATGTGACACCATGTTGTAACTATGTGACACCATGTTGTAACTATGGGATACCATGTTGTAACTATGTGACACCATGTTGTAACTATGTGACACCATGTTGTAACTATGTGACACCATGTTGTAACTATGTGACACCATGTTGTAACTATGGGATACCATGTTGAAACTATGTGACACCATGTTGCAACTATGTGATACCATGTTATAACTATGTGACACCATGTTGTAACTGATACCATGTTGTAACTATGTGACACCATAGTTACAACATGGTGTAACAGCATGTTGTAACTATGTGACACCATAGTTACAACATGGTGTAACAGTATGTTGTAACTATGTGACACCATGTTGCAACTATGTGATACCATGTTGTAACTATGTGACACCACGTTGTAACTATGTGATACCATGTTGTAACTGATACCATGTTGTAACTGATACCATGTTGTAACTATGTGACACCATGTTGTAACTATGGGATACCATGTTGTAACTATGTGATACCATGTTGTAACTATGTGACACCATGTTGTAACTATGTGATACCATGTTGTAACTGATACCATGTTGTAACTATGTGACACCATGTTGTAACTATGGGATACCATGTTGTAACTATGTGATACCATGTTGTAACTATGTGATACCATGTTGTAAATATGTGATATCATGTTGTAACTATGTGACACCATGTTGTAACTGTGTGACACCATGTTGTAACTATGGGATACCTTGTTGTAACTATGTGATACCATGTTGTAACTATGTGATATCATGTTATAACTATGTGACATTATGTTGTAACTATGTGATACCATGTTGTAACTATGTGATACCATGTTGTAACTATGTGATACCATGTAACTATGTGACACCATGTTGTAGCTATGTGATACCATGTTGTAACTATGTGATATCATGTTGTAACTATGTGACACCATAATGTAACAATGTGATACCATGTTGTAACTATGTGACACCATGTTGTAACTATGTGATACCATGTTGTAACTATGTGATACCATTTTGTAACTATGTGATACCATGTTGTAACTATGTGACACCATGTTGTAGCTATGTGATACCATGTTGCAACTATGTGATACCATGTTGTAACTATGTGACACTATGTTGTAACTATGTGATACCATGTTGTAACTATGTGACACCATGCTGTAACTATGTGATACCATGTTGTAACTATGTGACACCATGTTGTAACTATGTAATACCATGTTGTAACTATGTGACACCATGTTGCAACTATGTGATACCATGTTGTAACTATGTGACACCATGTTGTAACTATGTGAGACCATGTTGTAACTATGTGACACCATGTTGTAACTATGTGATACCATGTTGTAACTATGTGATACCATATTGTAACTATGTGATACCATGTTGTAACTATGTGACACCATGTTGTAACTATGTGATACCATGTTGTAACTATGTGATACCATGCTATTAACACAGGTTGGTTATAGAATACTAGGTAATGAAAGTTGTTAGCAGTCTTGGATAACAGCCAGTCTATGACTCGAGGCTGGAAGAGAGGGGTGAGAGTCATGGACTGGTGGGGTAAGCAGGAATGTGAGGCTCGACCATCCCGATCATCTTGGATAGGTAGGGAAGGCAGGAGAATGAGGCTTGAGCCTCCTGATAGGTTAGGTAAAGTTCGTCAGGACACCGGACTAGTGTTTCCTGACGCGGGTCTTAGTCAGATGATGACCCGCCGTTGGAGCTTTTGGTCATCTGACCGAGGCCTTCCGCTGGCTTACCGGTCCACCCCTTTAAAAATTATTGTCTCACGACAGTTTTTATATGCTGTTACGAGTCATCTGGTAGCTTGGTACCACCTAGTCCTGCTTCAGGTGTCAACACTGTCATGTAGATGGCAGCATGAACAAAGAGAGAGAGAGAGAGAGTTGGGGAGAGGGGACACTGTTTCTGTGGATGGCAGCGTTCGACAACTCTCAGCATGAGTATGAGGTGGAGAGGAAAACGTTTTTGTGGGCCGTTGGCAGCCTCTGTTGCCACCTCGGCAAAAAATTGGGCAGGACCCAACAGTACAGTCAACACGGGAGCAACACATGGGCGCGGGGAGGGACTCGCTACACCCTCCCACCAACAGGGTAATCAACATACCGTATTATCTCATACCATACTTGGAATAAAATAAACACGTAGAATTTATAGGAAAGATAGAAATGGAATGAATGGACAAGAAACTGCCTCTACATTTTAGCACTGTTCCCACCTTTAACTACTAGTGATACTCCACTGCTAGCCACAGAGTTGCTGTGTGTGCCAGTGGTTGTTTCTGACTGCCACTAGTTCTGCTTCTGGATGCTGTGGTGAGGGTGAACGAGAGCAACCAGATATCTTCGGCAGCTTCTCAGCAGACTGCAATATACACGTGGCCACCGCTGTAGTACCCACAGCCACCATTACTGCCTCTACCTCTACCTCTACCAGTATTAAACCCGGGTTTCTCATCATTAACTGTTCGTCCTAATGAAGTTGTTGAAATGAGAGAGAGAGAGAGAGAGAGAGAGAGAGAGAGAGAGAGAGAGAGAGAGAGAGAGAGAGAGAGAGAGAGAGAGAGAGAGAGAGAGAGAGAGAGAGAACCAGTCAACCAACTAGGTAAGCATGAAATATACTCTGGTGCTAGGGACAGCTTACAGGTGACCTTACGCATCAGAGTGAACCACAAAACAGCAACACTGGGATGATTCTACCACAAAATACCAGTGTGTTTGGACAACTCAACCGAACGTCAACACTCGGAATGACTAAACCTTAAAATGTCAACACACTGATGATTGAAGTGAAAAAGATAAACTCCATAAAACTTAACCAGAAAACATCAACAAACTGGTGGTCTTGCCTTACGAATTTACTAACCTAGTTTACTAATGTGTTCGACGTCGGTGAACCAAGATAAAGAATACGATACCGAGTACAGGAACTTCAGTAAGGCCTCTTAATAAAGTTCCACAAAGGATAACTCAACCAAAAAAAATAAAAATGTGGGGTAACTCAACAATTAAAATGTGACATAACTCAACCAAAAAACATTAAATGTGGGATATTTCAACAAAGAACAAAATGTGAGATAACTCAACCAAAAAAAAAGCATAAGTTTTTCAGGGCAAACTCAGTCAAGGTACACAATTTCCTCTCTCACTGCCATCCAGTGCCATGACGGTGCCATTTACTCCTCAAGACCTTGTTGGCCAGACTCAGGTACATGATACCCGTGTTGTTGGTGATGGAACTTCGTGTGTTGGTGATGGAGCCTCGTGTGTTATTGATGGAGCCTCGTGTTGTGGATGGAGTCTCGTGTGTTGGTGATGGAGCCTCGTGTGTTTGTGATGGAGTCTCATGTGTCGGTGATGGAACCTCGTGTGTCGGTGATGGAGCCTAGTGTGTTTGTGATGGAACTTCGTGTGTCGGTGATGGAACTTCGTATGTTTGCGATGGAACCTCTTGTGTTTTTACACTGAGCAACAAGGCTGAGGGACTGACCACCTCCTGCGAGGCTGAGGGACTGACCACCTCCTGCGAGGCTGAGGGACTGACCACCTCCTGCGAGGCTGAGGGACTGACCACCTCCTGCGAGGCTGAGGGACTGACCACCTCCTGCGAGGCTGATCTCAACATTTGCTACGGTCTCGGTGGAAAAGATGGTATAACCACTTGTTGTGCGACGCAGCTAAGGTGTGGCTAAGGTGTAGCTAAGATCTGGCTAAGATGTTAATAAGAACTCTAATCATTTAGATGACTTTTCATTCGTTGGTAAGACAAATATTGTTTTTATCTGAAAGTAGCATGATGAATATAATTGGTAGTATGCATGCAAATACACTGAGTGCACATCAGAAACACACTAGCCCCTTGTAAAAACATCAGAAACACACTAGCCCCTTGTAAAAACATCAGAAATACACTAGCCCCTTGTAAAAACATCAGAAACACACTAGCCCCTTGTAAAAACATCAGAAACACACTAGCCCCTTGTAAAACATCAGAAACACACTAGCCCCTTGTAAAAACATCAGAAACACACTAGCCCCTTGTAAAACATCAGAAACACACTAGCCCCTTGTAAAAGTTCGAGATGTAAAACAGAAGAATAATAACGATAAAGTGAGTGAATCTTGATAAATGGATAACAGATTTTAAGGCAGATAAATTCCACAGTATGGAAGTTAGCGGTAAAATTAGTCCAATGAAGATTACAGATAGTAAACAAAAAATATATATATAAGGCATCAGGCAGAGATAACCTAAGATAAACACCGTTATTATCAGCGGGAAATATTACCAACGACACAAAGTTATCACGGTGGAATATTATGTGGCAATAATGTTATCACCGGGAAATATTATAAATGGTGATAAATATTTTGATAAGACGTTACTCCCGTGTCTTTTGCAAACACTGTGTCGCCATTTGATATTACACGAGGCCAGGAAATATTTATTTCACATGAAGGCAGCCTCTGTTTGTCTGTCATGTCATGTATCAGTCGGGTCCAGGAAGTACCGGGATAACCTCTTGCTTTCCCTATCATGTTAATCCACTACGATTTTTTTTTATTTACGGAAGAGTGTTTTGGTACAGGAAGTAATGGGACGCCACGGATATTGCTTTGCTGTTGTAACTGTTAAAACGCAAGCGTAAACACCATCAGTAGCTGCAGTGACATGCGGACGTAACAACAAATACAGCGGCTACACCGCTGTATTTATACATTTGGTTTGCGCACTTGGTGAAGGTGAACCACAGCGGAAGGATGGTACCCACAAGTCTACCTTTTTTTTTACAAGGTAAACATTACGTCACCATCTTCATTGCAGTGCACCCGACACGTACATTGCAATATAAGGACGCACGTATCATGTGCACGTGATTGCCACGTACACGCCATGCAAACATAACGTACATGACGTTATTAAACCGCTGACACGCAGCGCACTTACCAAACACAGGACTTAAGACATGCGTGTCCCCCACCCCCGCGCACACACGCACACACACACACACACACACACACACACACACACACACACACACACATGATGTGACAGGATGTTCCAGAGAGGGAACACAGAAACAAGGGGACACAACTGGAAGCTGAAGACTCAGATGAGTCAAAGGGATGTTAGGAAGCACTTCTTCAGCCATAGAGTAGTTAGGAAGTGGAATAGTCTAGCGAACGATATAGTGGAGGCGGGAACCATACATAGTTTTAAGACAAGGTATGATAAAGCTCATGGAGCAGGGAGAGCAGAGACCCAGTAGCGGACAGCGAAGAGGCGGGGCCAGGAGCTGAGTCTCGACCCCTGCAACCACAATTAGGTGAGTACAATTAGGTGAGTACACACACTGAGAGTGGGAGCAGAGGCGTTATGTGTACCACTAACAACAATCTTCAACACATCTACCGAAACAGGGCGACTACCTGAAGTATGGAAGACAGCAAATGTAGTCCCAATTTTTAAAAAAAGAGACAAACATGAAGCACTAAACTACAGACCAGTGTCACTGACATGTATAGTATGCAAGGTCATGGAGAAGATTATCAGGAGGAGAGTGGTCGAGCACCTAGAAAGGAATGAGCCTATCAACGACAGCCAGTTTAGCTTCAGGGACGGGAAATCTTGTGTCACAAACCTACTGGAGTTCTACGACAGGGTGACAGCAATAAGACAAGAGAGAGAGAGGGGTGGGTTGATTGCATTTTCTTGGACTGTAAGAAGACGTTTGACACAGTTCCACACAAGAGATTAGTGCAGAAGCTGGAGGACCAGGCAGGGATAACAGGGAAGGCACTACAATGGATCAGAGAATACCTGTCAGGAAGACAACAGCGAGTCATGGTACGTGGTGAGGTGTCAGTGTGGGCGCCTGTAACGAGCGCGGTTCCACAGGGGTCAGTCCTAGAACCGGTGCTGTTTCTGGTATTTGTGAACGACATGACGGAAGGAATAGACTCCAAAGTGTCCCTGTTTGCAGATGATGTGAAGTTGATGAGAAGAATTCAATCGGACGAGGATCAGGCAGAACTACAGAGGGATCTGGACAGGCTGCAAGCCTGGTCCAGCAAGTGGCTCCTGGAGTTCAACCCCACCAAGTGCAAAGTCATGAAGATTGGGGAAGGGCAAAGAAGACCGCAGACGGAGTGCAGTCTAGGGGGCTAGAGACTACAAACCTAACTCAAGGAAAAGGATCTTGGGGTGAGTATAACACCAGGCACATCTCCTGAGTCGCACATCAACCAAATAACTGCTGTAGCATACGGGCGCCTAGCAAACCCAAAAATAGCATTCCGATATCTTAATAAGGAATCGTTCAGGACCCTGTGCACTGTGTACGTTAGGCCCATTCTGGAGTATGCAGCACCAGTTTGGAACCCACACCTAGCCAAGCACATTAAGAAACTAGAGAAAGTGCAAAGGATTGCAACAAGACTAGTCCCGGAGCTAAGGGGTATGTCCTACGAGAAAAGGTTAAGGGAAATCGACCTGACGACACTGGAAGACAGGAGAGATAGGGAGGATATGATAACGACATATAAAATACTGAGAGGAATCGACAAGGTGAACAGAGACAGGATGTTAAAGAGATGGGACACAGGAACAAGGGGTCACAATTGGAAGTTGAAGACTCAGATGAATCACAGAGATCTTAGGAAGTATTTCTTCAGTCACAGAGTTGTCAGAAAGTGGAATAGTCTGGGAAGTGATATAGTGGAGTCGGGATCCATACATAGCTTTAAGAAGAGGTATGATAAAGCTCATGAAGCAGGAAGAGCGACCTAGTAGCGACCAGTGAAGAGGCGGGGCCAGGAGCTGTAACTCGACCCCTGCAACCACAACTAGGTGAGTATAACTAGATGATTACACACACACACACACATACACACGTACACATACACACACGCACGCACGCACGCACGCACGCATATGCAATAGGCCTAGTGTCTAATCGGCATGTGCCTAGGACAAAATGGTAACAAACACAGGTGAAAAACTGAAACTTCAGAGAAAGACTATGTGAAAATTGAAAGTTCAGGACTTAAAGACATAAGAGAAAGAGGGGGAGACATGACCACGACATACACCGTAATAACGGAAATGCACTAGGAAGACAAATACAAACTGTTAAGCATGACAGTTAACATAAAGAAGAGACAATAACAGTTAACAGAACAAGAAGACACTAACAGTTAACAGAACAAGGAAACAATAACAGTTAACAGAACAAAGAAACACTAACAGTTAACAGAACAAGGGAAAAATAATAGTTAACAGAACAAGGAAACAATAACAGTTAACAGAACAAGGAAACAATAACAGTTAACAGAACAATAAGACACTAACAGTTAACAGAACAAGGAAACAATAACAGTTAACAGAACAAGGAAACAATAACAGTTAACAGAACAAGAAGACAATATCAGGTAACAGATCAGTGGGGCACCGTTGGAAACAGTAAAGCAAAGTAACTCTGTACCACTGGCAAGCACCTTTACAGCGTCAGTGTAATAGAAAGATGGAACAAATACATTGGAACAAAATTGTCTGCAGTAGTGGAGGGAAGAAACGTCGCAGAACTACCTTTTTATTGGGGCAGCGTTTCGCTCTGTGTAGAGCTTTATCAAGAAGCGTTTCTCTCTGCGCAGAGCTCTATCAAGCCATGACTTGATAAAGCTCTACACAGGGAGAAACGTTGTCCTAATCCAAGCTTGTCTTGCAAAGTGTGTCTTTTCTCGACAAAATAATGGAAAGCGAAACAGATCGCAGGTTCAGTCACCTTAAATTATTGAGGGTTGAGACACGCGCCTCAGAAGCCAGACTCCCGGACATAACCAAAGGTGAGGTGTTCACACACACACATATATATAGGGATGTTAGGAAGTATTTCTTCAGTCATAGAGTTGTCAGGAAGTGGAATAGTCTAGCAAGTGATGTAGTGGAGGCAGGAACCATACATAGCTTTAAGACGAGGTATGATAAAGCTCATGGAGCAGGGAGAGAGAGGACCCGGTAGCGGTCAGTGAAGAGGCGGGGCCAGGAACTAATTCTCAACCCCTGCAACCACAATTAGGTGAGTACGCTATCACAGCCTCAGCAGCAGCAGCAGCACCAGTACTAACAGCAGGTGATGTAGCAGCAGCAGATGCAGCACGAGGAGCAGCAGCAGCAGCAGCAGACCTCTGCTGTTATCCTGACGTCACCGCCCCCACACTACGTACTTCGTAACGTTTCTCATTATCCGTCCCACGCTGGTGACACACGGAAGACCTCCTCCTCCTCCTCCTCCTCCTTCTCCTCCTCCTCCTCCTTCTCCTCCTCCTCTCTTCCTCCTCCTCCTCCTCCCTCTCCTCCTCCTCCCGTTGTATACCAGTACGAGGAACTAGGTGTTACTTCTGGTGTTCCTGAAAACATTTGATTACGTGAGCTTGTGTCGCAAGATCCATTGGAAAACATTGTCTAGCCTTATCTCACTGTCTCCTGTAAGTCTCAATAAAAGCGTACCAGCTAAAGTTCATGATATGCGACTTTATGAAGCACTACACGACGTAACAGCAGCGTGGGTGACGCGTAACGCAGTACGTAGCATCCCGCTAACAGTGGCTAGCGGTCACACGAGGGCACGCAGGTAGCGTTCACACAAGAGGTAGCGTTACACGAGGGCTATGAGGTGCGCGTGACGGGATGCGACTGTGCGCCAAGACTGTGGGCACTAGACTGAGGCGGGGCAGCCAGTCCATGACCTTGAGATGTGATGCAAGGCGGTGGTGGCTGCCCAGCCTCCTCATCATCCTCCCTCAGCACCTCCCCGCCCCTCGCCACACTCCTGCTGCTGCTGGATAGGCTGCAGGGGGGGTGTTGACCCAGGGCTGCCATCCAGCTGTCTCGGCTGCTGTTTCTGCTGCCCACACCCTCGTGCCTCCAGGTATTCACCTGATGCAGGCCAGGAAAACATGCACTGGCACCACCACCCCGCCCTACCTACCTTCCTCTGGCTTACCTCTGGTCTACCTATCTACCTTCTTCTGGACTACCTACCTTCCTTCCTCTGGCCTACCTACCTATCTTCCTCTGGCCTACCTACCTATCTACCTTCCTCTGGCCTATCTACCTACCTTCCTCTGGCCTTCCTATTTATCTACCTTCCTCTGGTCTACCTACCTACACACACACACACACACAAGGATCAGGTAGGACTACAAAGGGATCTGGACAGGCTGCTACAACTGGCTTCTGGAGTTTAATCCCATCAAGTGCAAAGTCATGAAGATTGGGGAAGGTGAAAGAAGACTGGAGACAGAGTAAGGTCTAGGGGGCCAAAGACTGCAAACCTCACTCAAGAAAAAGGTTCTTGGGGTGAGTATAATACCGAGCACATCTCCTGAGGGGCACATCAACCAAATAATTGCTGCAACATATGGGAGCCTAGCAAACCTAAGAATAGCGTTTCGACACCTGAATAATAAGTCATTCAAGACACTGTACACCGTGTACGTCAGGCCTGCATTGGAGTATGCAGCACTTCAAGCACTTCAAGAAATTAGAGAAAATGCAAAGGTTTGCAACAAGACTAGTCCCGGAGTTAAGGGGTGTGTCCTATGAGGAAAGATTAAGGAAAATCAACCTGACGACACCGGAGGACAGGAGGAATAGGGGGGACATGATAACAACATATAAAATACTGAGAGGAATTGACAAGAGGGAAAGGGACAGAATGTTCCAGAGATGTGACACAACAACAAGGGATCACAACTGGAAGTTGTAAACTCAGATGAGTCACAGGGATGTTAGGAAGTATTTCTTCAGTCATAGAGTTGTCAGGCAGTGGGACAATCCGGAGTGATGTAGTGGAGGCAGGATCCATACATAGCTTTAAGAAGAGATACGATCAAGCTAATGAAGCAGGGAGAGAGTGGACCTAGTAGCGACCAGCGAAGAGGTAGGGCCAGGAGCTGTGACTCGACCCACGTAACCACAAATAAGTGCATACACACACGCACATACATACATATACACACCTATTTTTGCCATTGATTCAGTTTTGATTCATGCAGCAGCAGCAGCAGCAGCAGCAGCAGCAGCAGCAGCAGCAGCACCGCCTGTGGTGCCTCGTGACCCTCAAAGCTCAGGCACAGTGCGCAAAAATGCTTTAATTTACATTTTTTATATACATTCATTGGCTCGTACAGCGCAGTTGTAGGTGTGTATGTGTGTGTGTGTGTATGTGTGTGTGTGTGTGTGTGTGTGTATGTGTGTATGTGTGTGTGTGTATGTGTGTGTGTGTGTGTGTGTGTGTGTGTGTGTGTGTGTGTGTGTGTGCGTGTGTTATTATATTCATGGAGAAGCGCCAACCCGCAGGGGTCTTACAACGCCTGGTGAATGGTGGATATATAGGTTCCATCAAAGGAAGATGAAGGAAGCTCCACTTCCTCAGATCAAGCACTACTCAGCAGTATCAAGACACCTCTCGTGAATGCAGTCGCTCATTCTAAATCACTCAAAAAAAAAAAATACTCAGTTCGATTTGTGTGATTTCTACTTTTACATCATACATCCGTCCTTCACAAGCTGGTATGTATCTTCACGAAGTGTATACCACCATCTGGTATGTATCTTCACGAAGTGTATACCACCATCTGGTATGTATCTTCACGAAGTGTATACCACCCAGCTGGTATGTATCTTCACGAAGTGTATACCACCATCTGGTATGTATCTTCACGAAGTGTATACCACCCAGCTGGTATGTATCTTCACGAAGTGTATACCACCATCTGGTATGTATCTTCACGAAGTGTATACCACCCAGCTGGTATGTATCTTCACGAAGTGTATACCACCCAGCTGGTATGTTTCTTCACACAGTGTTTGCCACCCAGCTGCTATGTTTAACGTCTCGCTCATATGAATAAAAGAAACGTTTCTTGCGCAAAAGGTTTATAGAAGTAAGCAGAACATAAATAATGTATGGTCGGCTTCGTGTGTAAAGAGCGCTGTGGGTGCATGATTAATGGTCTGATCTGGCCCCACCTGGGCTCTGTGAGTGCATGGATAATGGCTTGAATGGTCTCTGTGCGTGGTTAATGGTTTACATGGCCTCTATGCATGATTAATGGTCTGCTCTGGCCACACCTGAGCTCTGTGAGTGCCGTAGTTAATGGCGTTTCATGGCCACACCTGGGATCTGTAGGTACGTAGTTAATGGTCTGACTTGACCACATCTGGGATTGGTGGGTGCGTGGGTAATGCAGTCACCTTGTCACGCTGGGGCTCGCAAGTGCGGGGAAGGAGTGTGTTGCTGCTTCTCGAGACATCCGCCAACTCCCTCATTTACCACAATCTCCTCTCCTAATCTATTTTCTTAGCTATTATTTTTACCGGATAGCACTTAAAACTCTCAGGTGGCCTTCTATGGCTTCGGATGTCGTCTTAGATCTCATGTTATAGACTCTCTGATGTGGCATTTTAATCTCTAAGGTGGTCTTTTAAGCTCTCGTATGGTATTTCAGAGAACTGCCCATTCATCAGTGACCTTATTGTGTTCTTCTCGTGTGGAAGAAGTACAACAGCAGACCTTACTGTCTATACCGAGATTCTCTGCCCTGAAAAGAACTAATTACACTCCAAATATATTCCAGCTCACTGTTCATCACTGCCTAAATAACATTGTTCATTTATCAGCGATTACTCATTGTAAATCCTTCATTATTTTTATTAATACCGGTTTATCATCTGTATTTGATGTGGGTATGCGCTTCCTTTCAGACCTACTGATAACATTTACCTTCTGAGAACACCGAGATTTCACAGTTTTGTTAAAGTGTCAAGCTGTACAAACAGGAGCTCATGTGGACAAGACACTTCAAGATATTAACCTATACAAAGCCCTCTGCTGTTTTCATTTGTTCTCGTTTCGTAAAAAACATAAGGAATCTGAAGGTTCCTTTTCATTCATCATAGAAACTAGTGAAACATAATATAATTATTGTAAGAACTGTGTAATTAATGGTATTAATGTCGATAATAATTGTTTAAATGGATACATATACTGGAAACCTGCCCAAACATTTTTATCCTAATTCTAGGCACGATTATGTTAAGTACATCTTAATCACTGGGAGGGTAGGGGCAGCCTCCTCAACCGCATTCTACGCGTTATTAATGTGATAAACAAGAAGCTAGCTAGTTTCAACCTTCATTCTTTATTCACTATAGAGTTGTACCATTCAAACCATCGTCCAGCTCCGCCATAAAGTCACTGGTAACACGGGACCTCTCGTTAACCAGCCACAGACTTCATGGTCCTGATTGAGTTGTCAACGTCAATTATTTCACATTTGGCGATTTGCATGAACAGACAGTGTTTTGAAATGGCTAATCTGTACATGGAACACCTGGAAGATAAGCGAGAAGGCTTAAAAAAAAAAATACTCACTCTGTTCCAAGTGACGTAGGTCCATGGAGGATTCTCAGAGATGCAGATATTAATGTTTTGAAAATATAGAGTTACTTCCTTGCCTCCGTTTTGTATATATTATTTTTATAAACTCGTGTCTATACTGCAGCTGGCCGATTTGCTAAGACGCTGTTGTTTGTTTACTCGCTAAAAAGGCTTCAGGATGTTATTCCAGCTCAACTGCAACACAGTGAAGACATTAGAATATCAGTGTTACCTGTCTTCTGACACTATAAGATATGTTTTATGCTTTTGTTTTAGTGTCTCTATCCCTTTAACACTGAGGAACTGGAAGACATATTTCTTCTACAGTATTCTCTGGTGTTTATATTCCTTGTAACACTACTGAAGGTCATGTAAGGCACGTCTCATCAATCCTACGATAGTAGAATCTGTAACACTATCAGAGTTTGGAACTAAATCGCGTGATGCCGACAATAGCAGAACACAACGTTTCACATATTCTCTGGTGTCCTCCTAACACTACAGGACATCATGGAAGGCACATCACGCCTTACCTCCGACGATTCTACCTCTGATGCTACTGTCCGACGCTTGAGGGAGGAGCCAGCAGGATGCCGGGGGATCGGAGATAAGATGCTTGTATGAAGGGTGCTGCTGGCCTGCGTCGCTGGCACCTCTGGTGTTGACATGTGACCGTGGCACTCTCTGGCCCTGTGCCACGCTGCTCGCACCTTGTAATGAGTTTATTACCAACCCGTTCTCAAATTATTCCCTCCACTTTCTTACCCATTCACATGCGTCAGTTTCTGAACCATCTAAGACACGTTCAGTATTAAATATTAGTCAATTTAGAATCTGTTAATTGAAGAATATCACAATACCGTGGCTGGAATAATCTATAAATAAAACGCACAACGGAGACGAAACTTTAGACGTTTCCGTTCTTCGTTGACCATCATCAGATAACAGCAGCTGTGACTTTAAAATTTGGTTAGTAGAGTTAAACTTTAAAAAAATACGTAAAGTCAAGACTCACGGTGTGGAGGCTCACAAGGTCACTACAGAGCAGGAGTTTTCAAGCGCAGTCCCCAATAACATTCCATCAGAGGAAGTGCCTTGATGATGGTGAAGGACTCTTGATCCAAGAAATTTAAGCTACTCTCTCCTTCCTTGATTATTATTATTATTATTATTATTATTATTATTTTCATGGGGGTATCCTTCCTTAAATCAGACCTGATTACCTCTCATTCCACAGGAGACTGTGACCCCAAACAAGTGAAGTGACTCCCCTTGAAAAAAAAATAAGAAGAATAATCGGCAAGGAAATCTTCTAGGCACACCTTGGCACTGAGACGGACGTTCTGTTGAGGAATGAAACACAGCAGTCTCCATTGTCCTTCGAGGGAGTGTATTCATGATCGTGAAGAGGCATTCGATCCACAGAACTGAAGCTAAACTCCCATTTCTCGGCTCAGAGCTCTTTGCCTCTACTCTTCAGGTGTTGTGTGACCTTCAGGGGTTTTAGCGTCTCCCCATGAATGTACTGGTAACAACAGTCTTCATATTAAATTCACAGAAGTAACGAGCTGATGTGTGATGTGTGAAGACGTGCCTAGTGAACTGTCAGTGAACTGTCAGTGAGGTGTCAGTGAACTGTCAGTGAGGTGTCAGTGAGCTGTCAGTGAGTACAAGAATGACGTCTTCTCTGATGCAGCTATACCCTCAGTGAAGGTGGAACTAGAGGAAAACAGGAGAGAATTATAGAGACTGAGACAAGAATAAGAGGAATCGTAGTAATCTCCACGAAAAAGGAGAGGATGTAAAAGAAAACTGCTGGTCACTAGAAGAGAGTAAAAGCAATAAAACTGAAGTCTGTAAGGGCTGAATTAACTTTTTTTTTCAACTCATTTGATTCGTTTCAAGGTTAAAGCATGCCAACAAATATAGCAATGAGCCAGGGCGAAGGTAAAGAGTTCCAGTGAAAAGACAAAGTTAAACACCACTCTTATTGTTGGTGACTCGGTATTCTAGCACCAGGTGATTCCGAGATCGGATTTATAGACCAGGCTTTGTAACAGGGATGGAAATAGGAAGCAAAGGGTGTATTTCTTCTGTGGCTGCGATGGAAGATATACGTACTTAGCAGATGAGGAAAGATCATGAGTGGTAAAGACAGAAACCTTATTTTATGTCCCAGTGTTGGAGGAATGATGCTGAGAAGCATAAGGGGAAGAGAGACAGAGAGAGAGAACATCTTACAAGAACAGCAACAGGCATAATTAAGACGAAGGGAATCATCCCTGTCAAATTTGGCACTCTGTCGTGGATAGGTGTTGGCAATACATAGTTGTCGAAGCAAATGAAATTAATTGCTAGCTGGACAAGTAGTGTGAAGACGTTACAGTCCAATTTATGACTTATTTATCAGTAGCTGGGATCTCTTCGGTAAAATGACGTGTGTTCCAGGATGGGATACCTGGATACCTGGAGTATACACATCTATATTGGGCAATGGATAGTTCAGTAGAAAATTAGGTGAAAGTTGGAGGAATGGTTGTGTGTGTCGGGGAAAAGGAATGGGATTGGGGCAGGCTTAATTTTAATTATAACAGTTATCAATTCAATAAAATAAAATATGTAGACTGTATCAAGGAACACACCGTAAGAAGCACTGGACCATGACAAAAGTAACAAAAACAGGGGGAAGGCAAAGATGAAGACGGTACAGAAGAAAACTTTCTCGGCAAATATTATGCAAACAGTCAAAGCACTAGAAACAAAATAAGCAGACTAAATGCAGGTACAAGAAACGTCGATATTATTGCAATAACCAACACGAGGTTTAATTTCAAGAAGCAACACATGCTTTCCAAATGCCACATGCAAGAATTTCAGTTAATCCACACTGATAGACACAACAATAAAGGGGGTTATGTAAACAGACACACGTGCAGGTTCTGAGACATCCATTAAGGAGATGTTTTGCCCTTCAATGGTTTCTTCAATCCAATACAGAAGAGAAGATGCGTTGGATATAATTAACCACCTTGTATTCTGAGTTACGTTGTTGCTGATAGAGATGCGTGATGACTCTAAACACCGTCTACTATGTTACTTTGATTCTCTGGCGACTAGTTTGGCGTTACCGAAGTCCACCACGAGAATGACACAAGTGTTGAGTCGCAACATCGTTATGACACGATTGTAAACAACACATCGAACTGAGAGTTCGAACCCATAGCACGACGATCCTAAAAGGAGCATGGGTAACAGAATTCACCAATACGTTGTGTCAGGCTTCCTCCAGCTCTGCGTTCACAGTATTTAGTGATGCCAAACACCAACGTACAGACTTAATCCACAGTGTTCTCGTAAGCTTTTAATTATTAGCAAAATAAAAATGCAACTTTGGTTTTAGTTAATGTCCGAGAAATGAGGCTCAGATATTTTTGGATACTTGCGCCGCGAGCTGCACAAACCTGTCAGGGTTAAGTTGGTGAGGTAGATGTTTTTGTGGAGCAGAGATGGTGACCAGCAGAACACACACACACACACACACACACACACACACACAACACACACATCACAGTCAGGCTAGGCGCACCACCACGCTTAATCATTCATCTACATGGAGGTGTGTGTGTGTGTGTGTGTAAGTGATGTACTGTATGTCGTGTTTGAGTATGATGTGTGAGTTGATGATGAGATGTAAGTGTGAGATGTGATGTGTGAACTGACAAAAATTGTTTACATCAACTTTGTGTACAGTTATTTTCACTCTGGAGTTCATTTCTAAATATTTATAGCACATACAGCACACAACAACACACACACAACACACACACAAACCACAACCCAATGAGAGGGAGCAGAGGACTATGTGTACCTAAACGATCTTCAACACATTCTATCGAACAGGGCAACTACTCTGAGCTTGGAAGCACAGCAAATGTAGTTCCACATTTATAAAGAAGGAGACAGGAACGTAGCACTAAACTACAGACCAGTGTCACTGACATGTATTGTATGCAAGGTCATGGAGAAGATAGTCAGGAGAAGGGTGGTTGAGCACCTAGAAAGGAATGAGCTTATCAACGACGGCCAACACGGTTTCAGGGACGGGAAATCCTGTGTCACAAACCTACTGGAGTTCTACGACAGGGTGACAGCGATAAGGCAAGAGAGAGAGGGTGGGTAGATTGCATATTCTTGGATTGTAAGAAGGCGTTTGACACAGTTCCACACAAGAGATTAGTGCAGAAGCTGGAGGACCAGGCAGGGGTAACAGGGAAGGCACTACATTGATCAGGGAATACCTGTCAGGAGACAGCAGCGAGTCATGGTACGTGGCGAGGTGTCAGAGTGGGCGCCGGTGACGAGCGGGGTTCCACAGGGTCAGTCCTGGGACCAGTGCTGTTTCTGGTATTTGTGAACGACATGACGGAAGGAATAGACTCCGAAGTGTCCCTGTTTGCAGATGATGTGAAGTTGATGAGAAGAATTCAATCGGACGAGGACCAGGCAGAACTACAAAGGGATCTGGACAGCCTGCAAGCCTGGTCCAGCAACTGGCTCCTGGAGTTCAACCCCACCAAGTGCAAAGTCATGAAGATTGGGGAAGGGCAAAGAAGACCGCAGACGGAGTACAGCCTAGGGGGCCAGAGACTGCAAACCTCAATCAAGGAAAAGATCTTGGGGTGAGTATAACACCAGACACATCTCCTGAGGCGCACATCAACCAAATAACTGCTGCAGCATATGGGCGCCTAGCAAACCTAAGAACAGCATTCCGACATCTTAATAAAGAATCGTTCAGGACCCTGTACACTGTGTACGTTAGGCCCATATTGGAGTATGCAGCACCAGTTTGGAACCCACACCTAGCCAAGCATGTGAAGAAGCTCGAGAAAGTGCAAAGGTTTGCAACAAGACTAGTCCCGGAGCTAAGGGTATGTCCTACGAGGGAGGTTAAGGGAAATGGACCTGACGACACTGGAGGACAGGAGAGATAGGGAGACATGATAACAACATATAAGATACTGAGAGGAATTGACAAAGTGGACAGAGACAGAATGTTCCAGAGATGGGACACAACAACAAGGGGACACAGATGGAAGTTGAAGACTCAGATGAATCACAGAGATGTTAGGAAGTATTTCTTCAGTCACAGAGTTGTCGGGAAGTGGAATAGTTTAGGAAGCGATGTAGTGGAGGCAGGCTCTATACATAGCTTTAAGCAGAGGTATGATAAAGCTTATGGCGCAGGAGAGTGACCCAGTAGCGGCCAGTGAAGAGGCGGGGCCAGGAGCTTGACTCGACCCCTGCAACCACAACTAGGTGAGACAACTAGGTGAGTACACACACACACACACACACACTCACCACCCCATGGCAATCATTCTCCGCACGGAGGGTGGTTCGGCGGGGCGAACATTTGAAGTGTTTGTTAACACAACACACAATACTACAACAAAGGCTCATGCAATCTTGTGCAGGACAATGTGATAATAACACACACATACACAGAGAGCCAACAGACAGGCCGCTGCACACACGCCCCACCTCTGACCCTAACAAATTCTTCAGACCGCTACTACACCTGGTCTTACCCCTCCCCCCCCCCCCCTCCCCCAACACGCACACACACAGGCAGGGCTAGGACTTGTTCGACCCTTCAACCACAACATAAAGGTTAGTACACACACACACACACATACACACATAAAAGAAGGCTAGTGTCTTCGACATGGCCTAGGACAAAATGAACTAGCACCAAGATTAAGAGGCCCTGAAACCCCTGCATTACCACCTTTTAGTGGCGCCGAATGAGTGTACACACAAATTTCTGGCCTGGGCTTAGCCAAGGCTAGGAAGTGCTGGGGTTTTCTCACCTATTTCTGGTTGCAGGGGCCGAGTCTTAGTTCCTGGCCTCGCCTCTTCGCTGATCGCTACTCTGTGCTCACCTATCTGTGGTTGCAGGGGTCAATCCATAGCTCCTGGCCCCGTGTGTATATGTGTGTGTGGGTGTTTTTGAATTTGAGTATCATTTAAGAGGTTCTATGCTGTGTTTTCGTCTATGTATCCTCAGAACAATTGTACAAAAGTATGCTACCAACTGTAAAATAATTTACAGGTGTCCTGAGCACAAACTGAATATCGTAAGAATACTCATGACGTCAGGGCATCAAAGAAAACGTTTTCCAAACATAGAAAACTTTGCAGCAGCTGACTGAAGGGGCAGACTCTAAGCGAGGAGAAAAAACCCAGCTACCACAGGGAAGAGATGTGTGTGTGGGGGAGGGGGAAGAATTAGGTCGTTCGAGGCCTTTCGCGTTGTAAATTGCAATCGCGTCTTCAGGAGCAATGCAATGGGATATGAAACTCAATCCTCAAAAAAAAAAATTCTGAAGTGCTGTCTACCAACCTGGAGTCTACCTGGAGGGAATTTCCGGGGATCAACGCCCCCGTCTCCCGGTCCACGACCAGGCCTCCCGGTGGATCAGGATCTGATAAACCAGGCTGTTACTGCTGGCCGCACGTTGTCCAACATACTAACCACAGCCTAGCTGATCCGGCACCGACTTTGTATCTGCCCAGGTCCCTCTTGAAGGCAGCCAGGGTCTATGGGCAATTCCACTTATTCATGGTGAGTGGCTGTTGAAGAGTCTTGGGTCCCGGACACTTATTGTGTTTTCTCTTAGTGTACTAATGGCGCAAATAATTTTCATTGGGGGTATTTTGCACCGCCTGCTCAGTCTGCTCCTTTCGTAGGGAATGATTTCTGTGTGCAGATTAGGGACCATTCCTGCTAGGATTTTCCAAGTGTAGATTATGATGTATCTCTCTCGCCTGCGTTCCAGGGAATACAAGTCAAGTGCTTCCAAGCGTTCCCAGTAGTTGAGGTGTTTGATGGAACTTATATGTGCAGTAAAGATTCTTTG